>VDFB02158350.1:0-18287 GCA_007258455.2 Sequoia sempervirens | reverse complement strand
GGGTGAGTTACTTGTAATTCACATGGTTGGGTGGAACGTGCTTCGCACCCGTTGGGTTCCCCATCAGCGTCTTGTCTTCTCAGCGTTCTACAGTGGAGTCGTACCAATGATCAGTTGTACTTCATATATCTTTATACTTGTATCAATTCCCATGTTGGGAAGTTCAATGTAATTCATTTGTCAAAGGAAATTGTAATGTAATATTATATCAATGATGTAATAGTTAGGCTCTTTTGTAACTCTATTAAGGGATTTATCGTGGATGTAATTATGTGATGTTTATCATACTCGCATCATGGCTATCGGATGTATTATTGTATATGGTTATCATGAATTAAATGGTTACGTTATATTCTTTATTTGTTATTATGTTTAGTGTTGCGAAGTAACCTCTCGTGCCCCAGAGAACCAAGTGTGTTAATGCTATGTAATATGTTATGTGGTTATGGTTAATGTTATTGCATGTTCACTCTTGTTATTTAAAAAAAAATATTATTGCATTGTGTGTGTTCTCTGGGGTTTGCACGACGGGCATTACAACTTGGTATCAGAGCATAGGTTCATACACTGGGCACTATGTGTGCTCACTATGTAACCTTGCGCTTTGTCCCTAGAGTCTAGAGTTTTATTTGTTTTGTTGTGTTTGTTGTGAACCCAAGTTTCTTCCGTTAGTCGGTCTCAGGGCAATGGTGCAGGAAACTGATGGGAAAGGATAGGACCCTCGGTGTAGTGCGCAATGCACCGATATCCTTCCTATCAAGGATGCACTATGAACCCTTGTGTCATTGTGTGATGTGGTTTCCAGTTATGTGAGTTATGTGTGTGGTTTGTGGCATGTTCTCTGCGTGGTTGTGTGCTTACTCTTATCTATTTAATGGCTTCCCGGAGTAAGCCATATCCTTGGGGGGAGGATGTAATACCCCCATATGATTAATACTTTTAATATTATTTCTTACTCTTGTGTGTGATCTTGATTCTATTCTCTTTTGGTGATTAGTTCACCGTCTTGGTGTGGGTAGATGTCTCCCGTATTATGGAATCTTATTTTCTTTTGTTTACCGGCTTCCAGGAGTAAGCCGATTTTATGAGGGGGAGGATGTAATACCCCTCCTCTTATTGGTAGGATTTGGTATTTTTCAATGCGGTTGTTTGCTTCTTGTGATGATGATGATATTGTTTGATTTGGTTAGTTAGACGTTAGATGATGCTATTGTTTCATTATGGATAAGATTATTTCGTATGACAGTATGGTTGGTTATATTAGTTGATTTTCAAAATTATTATATGATGCAATGATTTAATTAGATATGTTTTAAGATGATTGCTAGTTAGAAATGTTGATTTATTGATTATGTAATATTTGTTAGAATAGGTGTGATGAAGGACAATATGGCATCACTCGTTCGCGAGTGCCCTGCTATGTTGCGATTCCTTCTCACAATGCAGTACTTCAATTTCATGCTTAGATGATTATATATATATGTATGCACATGTACACAACTTTGTTTGAATGCAGGATTTGCAGGTAAAAGTCTCGATTCCACCTGCTTCGGCAGGACAGGGCGAGCACCAATAACCTAACGGTTAAATGTTGATACAGAGGTGATGATGAAGTCCTCCCGTCCCATGATGTCTGATCGTCTCAGTTGATTGGTATTGTTCATTTTCTGTAATTGTCGTTATTGTGGTTGTGTTGTGTATGTCGTATTTTATTAATGTGAGTATTTAATAGGTTGTGATTTAGTTAATTGAATGTGGATAATAATTGTTTATTTTAATGTTGATTTATTTGTATGAAAATATTTAAATGTTTTATTTAATTTTTTATAAAGTCATGTGTTTTGATTAAATGATAATTAAATATTAAAGGTATTTTAATTATTTTAATTAATTATCAGGTGGGGATAATTATTAGAATAATTTATTTAATTAAATAGAAAATGTGTTGTGCAAGAAAGTGGTAAAAATAGAAATTAAAACAAATAAAACAAATAAAACAAGTAAAAGAAAGAAAAGTTGTGCAAACGAATAGGAATTCATATCTAATTAAAAAGTTAGCTTTTAAAGAATGATTTTTATTTTATTTCTGATTTTTGTTGAGATTTGAGAGAGGAATATTATCTTTTAATTAATTTAGAATTTTTAAAAAGGAGTTTTGACAGAGAAGAGAGGGAGGATGGAGAGGGTGACAGTATATTTTTATGGAATGAATAATTTTTGGGGGTCTTACACACACACAGAGGTTTTTGTTGAGACAGAAGTTGCATAAGCTATTGGTGATGTATTGTTGAATCGGAAAGAGAATATATTTCAATCCTTTTTGCTATACTTTGAGAAGAGTGTTAGAAAGGAACTGAGAATCTGTTATTGGTGATCGGCTTGGAGAGTTTCTGGGCAAATAATCGGATTCGAGTTCGAGGGCAAAATTTTGTAGAAGAAATTTGGAAGCACGAACAGGGAGCTCTTCGAAGTCATCAGAATCAAACGGGCTTCATCAGATTCTCAAAGAAGCGCAGGCATCCAGGTTCCCCTCTCTATCTTTGATTTCTTTAAATCTGCAAAAATAAATAAAATCATGATTTAAATGAATTTGTGTTGCAAATAAAACATCTGTCTGAGATCTAGTTAAATTTAATATTATGTGAAAGAGAATGAAAACTCTGGGTTATTAGATCTTAGGGAACAACAAAGCGTATGGAGAAAATTTCAATGGATTTAAAACAATTGGTTTCTTCCCTTCTAGTTGTTTAAATTTATCATGATATTTCAGAGAAAATAAAATTGTCCAACTTGGTTTGATCAAATTAGAGAAAAATAAATAAATGTGATTTCTGAAACTTTATATATCAGGATATATATTATTTATATATTTGATGGAAGTCTGCTGTAAAACCCTTCTATTAAGGTGTTCTAAAAAAAAAAGAAATTTTATAGTAATTGTAATGCATATATATATATCGAATATATGTATTTAAATTTCTGTATTTGGTATTTCATTGAAAAAACCCCTGATATCGCCAGAATTCGTACCTGTTAAAGAACGGATGGTTAATGTATTAAAATGAATTAAAAATAAAATAAAAGTTAAAAGAGAAATTTTATAAAAATAAAATTGAAAGTATTTTAAAATTTTTGGGAAGGGAGAAGGGACGGCAGTGTCGTACCCTCTTCCCACCCAATGCAGTCGCGGGCTACACAACAGTCCACACGGACTGCCGGACTGCTGCGTACAACAGGCCGTAGGGACTGCTACGCGGTCCCATGCGGCAGTCCCTCTTGGCCTTTAGTTAGTTTTAATTATTTTATTTTTTTAATGTTATTTAAAATTCGTATTCGTTTAAAAAGAAAAATCTTAAATTCGTGTTTAAATATGTTTTTCAATATGTATATTTTTATACACTTTTAAATATTGTTTTGATATAAATTTATTAATAGATTCTTTTATATTTGTTAAATAATTTATATAAATATTAGATATATATATATCTATATATAGATAGATAGTGTATACTCATAATGTGAGCATAATTATATTTATTTTGGTTGTAAAATTTGAGAATAATATAGAAGAGGAATGTCAATTGATATATATTTTATGTTTATGTATATAGATATATAAATATAAATATAAATATATATTATATATTGATGGAATAAAAGTGCGTTTATAATTCGAGATATTATGCAAGTTTAGAAATTATTTTATTTAAATGAAATTGTAATTATCTTATTTAATAGTTAGGACGTAAATTTTGTGTTATATTTATAAAGGTTAATTAGAGTTATGAAATATGATTATATAAAAATAGATAATTATTATTTGTGGAGTGTGTTTAAGTTGAGTATATTTGAGATGTATTATCTTGGGTAATTGAATGTAACAAAACGGATAAGGTGTCGAATTTATTATTGTGTTTATTTAAAGAGGATTCAACGAAAACTAGAAATTCTTAAACGCTATTAGACTTACGAATTTCTTTGGTTTTGCTATAATAATGTTCATGTATTAAATGGATTGTGGGTTGTTGGTAACTAATAGAATTATTTTTATTTCGGTCTGAAAGTTATTACGTTGTGTCTTAGCTTCCTTATTGTGATTGGATTCTTAACTTTCGTGAGTTACCTTTTTACTTGATGTGGGAACCGGTTGTAAATTGGTGAAAACGTTATTCCAGAGGCATGTTTTAATTTTAATGTACCTTTCGTCTTGATCACACTCTCAGAGTTGGAACTTATTGGTTTTGTGCTTGGAAGGGTTGAACTTTTCTATTAAGAGTTTGGTTATGATTAATTGCGAGAGGGTTAATGCCTCATGTGTTTGGATTTTGATTTATGCTTTGTTAATGTTATAGTTCAACCCTTGCCTAGAATTGAGATATGTTAGGGGTCATAGGGAGAGTGGCTCTTCGTGGGCGCCGGTGCCTCAGGTAAGAGGAAGTGCCAGGGGAACCCACGTAAGAGTAGTTAAACAAGTGATAACTTAATTAATGTATCTAGTGGGTTGGGTTAGTTAACACATATCAAGATAAAAACATGCACCTCACCCCTGCCGTTAGCGCTTTTAAAGGCTAAGGATGGATGGGAAGACCTGGTTGGTAAGGTCACTACCTTGTCTCTA
This sequence comes from Sequoia sempervirens, assembly GCA_007258455.2. Classification (NCBI taxonomy): domain Eukaryota; kingdom Viridiplantae; phylum Streptophyta; class Pinopsida; order Cupressales; family Cupressaceae; genus Sequoia; species Sequoia sempervirens. The sequence goes on along the minus strand of VDFB02158350.1, from coordinate 13,669 downwards.
TGAAAGGTAAGTGGCTCCGCATGAGTAACCCTATGGGGCAGCACCTTGAAATAGGATGTCTGGAAAACCATAGATGGAGGCGGCTCCTTGAGCTAGGTTGTCTGGATAATCCATGTATAGATGGAGGCGGCACCTTGTGATAGGTAGTCTGGCGAATTCATGTAAGACCATGCGATGACACTCTCCACTAGACACCCTTGTCCTTGTTTCTTGTCGCCTCTGGATATTGTAATTTTTATGTTGTTCTGATTTTAGGGCTAGGGAATCCATAGGTGGGTGTCGGCGCCTCAGTTGGAGGAAGAGCCAGGGGATCCCATGAGAGTTATGTGATGACCCTCCCTACTTGACACCCGTCTGACTTGCTACTTGTTGCTTATGGAATGGTGTATTGAATGTTTGGTTCAGAGTTATTATGGAATTGTATTCCTTTTATTGGTTCTGATTTATTTGGAAATGTAGTTTGGGTGTTGGTTCGGCTCTTCTAGATGTAATCTCTTTATGATGTTTCTTTGAATTCTTGTGGATCGATTTATGATTGTTAAGTGATAGTACTTCATGTTATCGTGATGAGTTTCTTGGTATTACTTGTTATGTGATTTGAGTACGTCGATGGTTGTGCATTGCATTCTTGAGTTGTACTTGTTCTGTATCATGTTGTTGAGTCGGTTCACATTCATGGTCGGGTTCACTTCCTCGTCACCTCTGAGCACGGGGGGTGAGTTACTTGTAATTCACATGGTTGGGTGGAACGTGCTTCGCACCCGTTGGGTTCCCCATCAGCGTCTTGTCTTCTCAGCGTTCTACAGTGGAGTCGTACCAATGATCAGTTGTACTTCATATATCTTTATACTTGTATCAATTCCCATGTTGGGAAGTTCAATGTAATTCATTTGTCAAAGGAAATTGTAATGTAATATTATATCAATGATGTAATAGTTAGGCTCTTTTGTAACTCTATTAAGGGATTTATCGTGGATGTAATTATGCGATGTTTATCATACTCGCATCATGGCTATCGGATGTATTATTGTATATGGTTATCATGAATTAAATGGTTACGTTATATTCTTTATTTGTTATTATGTTTAGTGTTGCGAAGTAACCTCTCGTGCCCCAGAGAACCAAGTGTGTTAATGCTATGTAATATGTTATGTGGTTATGGTTAATGTTATTGCATGTTCACTCTTGTTATTTTTAAAAAAAAATTATTGCATTGTGTGTGTTCTCTGGGGTTTGCACGACGGGCATTACAACTCACAACAAACTAGTGTCAAATAAAAAAAATGAATTCTTCTTGGGAACATCTTCAATCTGCCAAACATCAACTCACCCTTAAGGAGTCTTATTCCTCCAATCTCCACAACAACTACAAACCTCCACCAAGGCTCTGAAAAAGTCCCTCAACATTCCTTTGATGAAAATTTAGCCATTTGAATTCAATCTTAAAGTCAGATTCCTTTAGATCTTCAAAACTCACCTTTTGTCACTAGTCTCCCTTGTAGTACAGGGAAACTAGTTTTTTAGTCTTTCCTCCAAACTCCTCCAAAACACCTAAGAATTAAAACATGGAATAAAGCACCCATTTTATATTAATTCAACATATCAAAAACTCACATATGTATCTTTTGGATCAAAGGCTCCAAAATCAAAGATTTCATAGTTTTAGGCCTCTAATTAGGCCACTTTTTCAAAGAGACCCCTCTTTAATCTCCTCTCCAGGTTCCCAAACCAAAAAATATTCTTGAAAAATATTCAAAACCACATATTTTCTAGGTATTAAGACCTTATATGCTCATATACACTTTCAAACTCAAAACCCTCCTAAAACATGTAAAAACCAAGGGTTTTAGGGTACCCTTATTGAAAGTTCACACTCCCAGTCACTCCCAGCCAAACCAATTGCTCAAAAACATCACATTTGGTCCCCCCATGCTAAAAAAACTCTTACTTGGATTTGGACAATATCACAACATCAAAACACGGGTTAGGGTCTCCATTTTCAAGTGGAAAATACACATTTCCAGCCTACCTGTCAAACATTTCACTTAAAATAAAAAATATTATGCCTTCTCCCCTTTAGAAACCATTTCCTACACCCTACCAACTCATCCCACCAAGTCACATTGGCATACAATAGGTGGGATGAGGTATGCACCTTTAAACTTGCTTCCAACCCCTGTCACTATTCAAGAGCTTGTTAGGAGAAGATTGGAGATTTAAAGACAAAAGAGAATGAGAGAACCTGAATCAAGAGACCAAAAGAAATTTAAGACATATATCAACAGTTTCATAGCATCATCCCATGCAAATTTTCCTTGTACAACCTGTACAATGCTAGAAAAATAGTGAAAAACAATGAAAAATGGAAAAAATAACAAATAACAGGAAGTTATTGTTTTTATTCAATGAATGTTCATCACCACTTGATACAAAAACCTTCCCTCATTCCTTTCAAAGGATTCTAATACATTTGGAATCCAAAAAAACCTTCCCCAACGCCTGGGTCAAACCACAATAGTCATTTACAAATTTTATGAGGAAGGAAATTTCATTTTTTTTCTTTCCCCAAACTCAATGGGTTCGGTTGAACTCAATGGTTCGACCAAACCACATTTTATGTTCGACCAAACCCCCAAACTCTAAGCAAAAATAACAATATTTTAAGGGGTTCGGTCGAACATGGGTTTGACCGAACCCCCTTAAATAAGACATAAAAAAAAACATTGTCATTTTCGACTGTCATTTTCGCTTTTAACCAATTGCTTTCCCTATGCTTGTGTGTGTGGTGAATAGAGAACGTGATCTGCAAATGGTGAACAAACTCAACTTCATCTCTCCGGTGAATGCAAACTCAACTTCGTCTCTCCAAAGTTCATCAACCCAACTTGCATATCGAGCACCAGGTTTGTCAAATTTAAATTTCATAGAGTTCAAAATGCATTTGTTTGTTAAATTTTGAAACCCTAAATGCGAAATTTTTCAAATTTGTTGAATTGAAACTGCATTTGTTTGAAAGTTTCTAAAGCCTTTTCAACATACACTATTTATATGATACATTTTACTCACAAAAATTTTAACATGCCCGGTTTTATGCTTCCACATTTTGCATGGCTATTTTCAGCTTAGCACTCTCCAATTTATTTGAGGCATTATATCAAACAGCTTCATTAAAAAATTATTTGAGGCATTATATCAGCTCATGGTAATTTTATGGAGTATGATAGAAATAGTGTTTCCATTGTATGCACCCTATATCAAACAATTCATTAAATAAATTTATTTGAAGCATTATATCAAATACCATGGTAATTTTTGATGGAGTATGTCTTCCGTGTTTCCATTTTGTATGCACCTCTATCAAATGTAGCTTCTCATTAACAAATTTATTTGAGGAATTATATCAAAACAATACCACCACATTTCACAAAAGCACTATTGGAAATTTATTTGAGGCATTATATCAAACATTCTCATTACCAATTATTGAGAAATTATATCAAACAGTTCATTAACAAATTTATTTGAGAAATTATATCAAACAGCCTCATGATATAAAGTCGAAAGTGTTTTACAATGGAAGCTTGATAAAATTCTTCATATTTTTCCCTTTGGAGTCTTATGACATTACTCCAAAATACTGGGTGAACTAAATGTATGAATCAAGATCAAATTTAGAGGAAAGAAACTAGATTGTTTGAATGAAATTTATAATAAAATAGTTCTATTAGGATTAGAAGGAATGAAGGTATTATTAAATTTTCTAGTATTAGGAAAATATAAAAATATGTCCACTTTACTATATATATATATATATATATATATATAACTATTCTTCATATATCCATGTTAAAACTATTAAAAAATAAATTATATAACCAATTTTAAATGGTACAAAAAGAAATAAAATGACTTTGACTCAAGAGATGCATTATTTAAAAATATAGCTATCCTTTGCAAAATCCAATTTGATTTGAGATATTTATGGACAAAAATAATGGATGAGCATGAGGTAAGTAAGAAAGAATAAACTTAATTTATATCTCCCCTCATCAAATAATTTCACATTTAAAGAGTTTCTTAAGGCATATCCAATTATGAAAAACTATTATATACTTGAACATATAACTATATTAAAGTATATCATGAATAAATTGAAAGGATAAAGAGTAAATCACTAAAAACACATAAACTATAGAAGTAAACTGATTAATATATGAGATCCAAGTGGTTGGATAATTTTTTCCAAGGAGGCAAGAGGTTAAGAAGGAACCATCAAATAAATATAATATTGTAAATACTTTAAAAGAAAAATACATTTCTCCCTGCTCTAAATTCAAATGGTATTCCTTCTAAGATGATAATAATTAAAAAAGAAGAAAATAATCATTATGAAGATCAAGTACCATTGATAAGTTTTAAGAGATCAAATAAAATATTCAACAACAAAAGAAAAAAGAGAAAATAGTTAATGCTAAAGAAACAACTACAACCAAGCTACTATGTTATAAATTCTCCTCTTATGTAATCTTCATTTCCCTATAAATTGTGGCCTCCTTGTACAAATTAGCTATTGATCATCATAGTGAAACAAATTTCACATTTTGAAATGGTTAAACATTATTATTATTTTTATTTGTACAAGTATAATTATTATGGGTTCATTTCTCCTATCCTACTCTTCCTAATAAGGTTCTATTTTACAAGCCTCCTATAAATGTTATGGTTCTAACTTCTAAAAATTGAATAGTGTCAACTTAATCTCATTAGACAATGCTCCCTAGTATTAATGGGGCCAACCTTTTATCTATCAAACTCGACTATGTTTACATTGAATAAGAATTTGATACCTTTATCCTGATACTTGAACTAAGATATCTTGGCTCTAATTTTAGTCATTTTATCTAAAAATTATTGGTGACATATCCATTGGTGTTTAGTTTTAATCATTTATTATTGAAATTAATTATTACAAGGAGATTCTTGAAGCTTGTATTCCATCCCCGCCATTTTTTATTCTAAATATTTGACATTTTCTTTCAACTTAAAGTCTAAATTTTATCCTTAATGCTATACATATTTTTCTAGGATAACACATTCATTATATTTCACTAAATGTGTTCAGGCATAGAAGAAATACCTTCAATATATCTTTAAGATAACTTTGATACCATCAAGATATTACCACCTTTCATTGCATTAATATCAAGGTTAACTAACCCTTCCTCTTTACATGCTTTTCAATTAGAGTATCCTCTAGTAAAAATAGAAACATTAATAGTGTGGTTATCAAAGAGTGTCTAGGGATGCACACATCACTATTATTAATAAATTATAAGATTGTAAGAAATGCTTATGGAAGAAATAACTATCTAATAGAGAATATAATGTATTAGTACATATCTAACTATTACATATTTTAAATAAAGCCGCTTTAAAATCTATCTTATTGTCATTTAATGAGTCAACTAGGTTCAAAATTATTTTCATCTTATTCCCCAAAATTCATCACCTTTACAACAAAACTTGATTTCATCTAATTTATCTTATTTATTCTCAAATCATATTAAAATCGCCACCTTAAACTCTAAGAAATATTTGGTAACTTATTTATTTTATCTTCATTTAGAAAGGGGTGTGAAGGGGATTTAGAACCTTTTAAAGTTTCTTTCAAAATAACTAGGAATATTTTATTCATTGCCTTTCTTGTTGCTTTTAGGATTAGTGTTATGAATTTTGTGCCTTCATTCTTAAAAATTCTTATATCAACTCATTTAGCATTTCCATGATCTTTTTATATGGGAAAGGTCAACATACAATGAGGTAGACACTTTCCATTTTTTTTATTCCTTAATTAGTTCTTTCTAGGGAAAATTTTAGTCTTTTCAAACACCTTACAAAAATATGATAAATGTGTGATTATTTTTCTTTCCACTCTATAAATTTTTGATGTGCTTGGATATACAATTGAGATGATTCACTCATAATGTACAATGATAAAGAATTAGTATATATGAAATAAATATTTTTGAGACATGTCAAACTGCCATTCTACATAACTCTCACATGGAAATAAGAATATTATTTTATTTTAATTAAAGAAATTGTGTACTCTATCTTGAAAATTACTAATTAATTTTGAATTATATACTTATAATTTAAAATAAGAGCATCATTTGTAACATGGAATAGATAGGTTAATTTTAATGAAATTAAATATATTTTTATATTAAGAAAAAATTACAAATATATGTAACTCATACATTGAGAAATTGACTAAGATGTAACTCTGTATGAGAATTAAGATGCTCAAATAATTTATATACCTTCTTTCAATAATTAACATTAGAAATTAATACTTGGCTCATATTGTATACCCACCTCCCAATGGTCTTGGAATGGATGCATTTAGATGGAGAAGGATTTCAAAAAGGCTCATGGTACTTGGTGGACCTCTCAAAGGCATGATATATAACACATGAACTTTATTTATGAAATTTGGTCTTTAGTTGTTGGCTTCTAGTATGCATGTTATCTATAAGGTGGAATTCTTAGTTGAGACTCTCAATCTTCCATTGTTGGTTTCTAGTGTGATTATACAATATTCTCACCAAACTATATTAATTTATAATGTTAATTATTCACATTAGTTTTGTTTCATGTAAGAAGAGACCTATGTTCACATATTCCAAGGCATGTTATTATCCACAATGCATGACACTTCTTCACATCTCTACTAAGTTCTAAATAGATACAGATCTACCATTTCCATGGAGGAGATTGATGATTTAAAAATAAAATATCATGCCATTTCTTTCTTGAGAAGTCATGTTTGCATTCATGATTTGCAACTTCCATCTTCATCCAAAAATAAATTTTGTTATTGTTATGTGCCTGATATTAAAACAAATCAAAACCTTCATTTGAGCATGATCACCAACACAAAGGTAAATGAGTGGAAACAAAAGAAAGCTCGGTTAATGGCTTTCAACATGTTGGTGGAAAATCTGCATCTTTTTGAAAGTGGCTTCCTAGCTTATCAGTCTTATGTTTAGTAAGGTTTTGTAATCTCCATTGTGTTATGTATTTGGGTCATGGGTATATCTAGTATGATGTCTTCTTTTGGGTATTTTGGGTGCATAAGAGAATGTGCATATGTACTGATGTATTCAACCACTGTGCTTTTGTAACATTGTAATAAGACAATTGGTCATTTGTACTAGGACCTCACTGGTCTTTTTGATATTTTGTAAAATTTGTTACTCAGACTGCAACTAGGGGTTTTCTTGTTGGTTCTTTCCCACTAGTATGTTTGCCTGAACTAGCTATATGTAAAATATTATATATAAATAAAATTATAAGTGGTCTCCCACTTTGCTTAAAAAAAGTTCTTGTAAATGTCCACATCTTTTCCTCGACATAGTTGCTAGCTTCTTAAAATATTTCTTATGATTTTTCATGTCAATACTTTTACCGTAGAATATTCTATAGTCATGCTCTAAAATGTCATAAAGAATATGTCATAAGAGGGTTTCATCTTATAAAGCTATAATAATATTATATGCATTTAGAACATCTTAGACACCTCCCCTTGGAAGCATTCAACAAATGACAAATAACTACCAACACAAAGGAGATGCCTCTATTTCCTAATATGAGGACAAAATAATACATCAAAATATTAGGATGCAAGGTTGACCCACCTTTCCCAATACTTGGCTAAGTTTATCATCTATTGAGGAGTGGATCCCAACAACAATTGTGCTTAGTGCTTACAATTACTAATCCAAGGAATACCTATTCATTTTTTCTTTATTGTACATGCCTAATGACTCCTCATCTCAAGTTAAATTGTGGGAATGGATTTTTATGGCCTCCCTATGACTAAATGGCTACAAGGAGGTGAATATGATATGGTGGAAAAAACCAAGATACAAGTTGGTTTAGCTCTCATAAACTCTCTAAAAATAATTGAATTCCTACATCCTAACTAGAAATACCATGAGGGGTTTAGATCCCATTTTAGACAAAAAATATTCTTATATTGATCACTAGTTCACTTGGACCAACTAAAGAGATGGTGAACTAAGGGAAACTTAGTTGTATTGATAGAGTAAAACTTATTTATTTCTCTTTCCATTGTCCCCTCTCCACAAAACACCCTTATTTGAGTAGATTCTATCAAACCTATCTCACAAATCACCTCCCAATTCTTTAAAATTTTCAAACTTCTTATTCCTCATACCTAATAATCTATCCTTCAAGCTCAACACTTCCCACCTCAATCAAATTGATCAACTTGCTTCCCTAATATCCCTTTGGTTGATGTTCCTAGACCTCATCAAAATGGTAAGTGGATACAATTGTGGAATGATACATTAAATCTATTGCACTACCTTTTACTATGATCTTACAATAAGAATATGGCTAGAAAGAGATCTAGAATGGAAAAAAAATATGGATCCAAATAGAAAAAAAAACTTGTTTTGGCTTTAGCACTTACTAATAACTTTTCTACAATGAGTGGTTGCTTCCATTGAAATAAAACTTAGAAGATTTGAACTTAATTGTGGTAGAGGATCTCAATTAAGAGATAGGCTACATTGGATGAAAGGATATAAGGGATACAAATTATTTTTTAGTTATCTCGAACATATTTAAATTCTCGAGAGTGGATAATATCTATCGCTGATCAAGAGAGGTAGTTCCATGACAACTCTAATGATATTAAATCCATTTTCCTCCAACATTACAAATAATTTTTAATTGATCTAGTTGAAGGAGATCCACGCCAAGATATAGTGAAAAATTATGGGCATAACAATTATATATTTTTTAACATATATAAAATGTATGATTGGATTAATGAGATATTTATAACAAGTATGCAATATGAAGTCAAACTTATTGATTTGATTCTAATAAATTAGTTTTAATGATTCAATTTATAGCTTTATGCAATCTATAAGTTTAAATAGTTTGATGGTATCTAAACTTTTATACATATGTCATGATAAGTGTCTCGATTATTTTTCTTCCAATCTATAATTTTTGATGTTCTTGGCTATATAATTGAGATGATTCACTCCATTGTAATGATAAATTCCATCCTCATATGGAGGATTTTATATTATCTTCCATTAACGATCCTCTTTGGTGAGATTCTTATGGAATATTGATATTCTAGTGTGAATTTTAATTTTAGACATATCTTAACTAGATAAATTTAGGGTTCAATGAAGGCAATAGAACTTTTTTTCACTTACATAATCCTATTTCCTAAGTTCATTTATGCTAACAACTATTAGATTAAATATTTTTATCCCCAATTATTTTCAAATAATTTTATACTAATCTTTGTATTCTTATTCTTTCTTTCATCGTTTCATTTAAAATTTGAACCATTTAAGGATGCTATGTTATAGATTATAGTTGTCTTCCAATTATTTTTAAATTGTTAATGGTATGAAAATATTATTGATGATTAGATGAACTATTACAACTATTTTAGATTTGTATTCCCTTTATCTAGATATATTATTTACCAAAGTCTCATTGCTCTTTTAATAGGTGTACTATATATATATATAACATGGAAAATGCAGATCATGTTCCACCTATGCTAGATTCTTTGTTTGCAAATACTATTAATCAGATTAAAAAATTGAGAGATTCATTAGCACAAGGTGCAAACCTAGGGATATATAGTGAACTATGCATGTTAATATTGCATAGTCTAGAAAAAATAAAAGATGAACTTGAGAGGACTAGTGCATATTCCTCAGATAGAGTGACTTCTATTCTTTCCTGCATGCGGGAAGAAGTACATGGTGATGCTCCCCTTAAAAAAATATAGGATAGTGTCACCAAAGAAATGATAAAAACCACTTGTTTTCCATTTGATCAAAATGTGCATAAGGTTAGGGGATACCAAGTCACTAGATGTGTTGATCATGCTATGGCCTCATTGATCTACCCATGATTTCTCGCAGCACATGGTCTATACCCAAACAATGACCAGATTCCATTGTATTTTGTTCAGCAGTTGTATGCTAAGGTCCATTTGGGCCTCAACGTTAACTACCTGGACATTCCACCATATGTTGGTCAGGGGCATGGAAGGATTTTTGATAGGCCCACCTATTGTCGAGCAGATAGACCACCCCCAGTGTTTAGGGTATTGGTTGGTGAGAGGTATCCAACTCTCACCCCAGCTCTAGCCCCCATAGCAGATGAGGTTGTTATTGCTTCCCAAAAGGAAGCAATTGACACTGTAGGTGACATTGCGTACCACCACTAGATATCTAATGATCATGCAGGTTAGTATTCGATGTCTAGAAATTTCATCCACACCATTTTTAGCATAGTGGACCACCATGGATCCTTTTATAGTGGCTGACATCCCTACTCCTACACAACTTGATGCACTTATAGGAGATATGTCATGCATGACTCTACATTGTTTGGTTGAGGACCTGTTGGAGGCATATGCCCACATTGCATTAGACAATGGGATTGATATAGAGCATGTTAGAGATCATTTGAGATGCGAGGTCATTCAGCCTGTGGATCCCATCACTCAAATGGTATACACTAAAAGATTATTAGGATCCACCCATAGTTCATTCGACAAATGCAGACTATGGGTTTCCACTGGGATATGTTGATTGGTTCCTGCCCATCATCGCTTAATGCCACCACCTTCATAGTCCCTCTACATTCATCATTTATGACATGACATGGGATAGATCGGATGGATGCAGATGTTGATTCATCGCTTGACCGTTTGGTGGATATGGTGGAGGCGACTGTTTCAGAGGACTTAGGTCATCCAATATTAGATGATATTCATGTATGTGTGCATGTGCATGTTTCAATTCTTTTTTCATTATTTAAAAAAAAAAATTTAACCAGGATATTCATGGGGTTGATGGTATATATGTATATATATTGTTGCTGTGGACATACCCCCTCATCACTCCTAGCCTTGGTCCAGATCGTGCATGATCATGTGGACTCTCGTGGGATGACCCATTGCCAATGGACAATTTAGAGTTTTTCATTTTATAAAGTATAATCACATGTGTATATGTACATGTAATATTTATGTATGCATAGATCTAGATTGATATTTAAAAATACAAGTTCATTTAAAAATAACTTTCATAAAATTTATTTAATATAAATTATATGTATTTAACACATCATGTACACAATTTTATTTGCAAGGCTTAGCACATCCATAAGAGCAGGACCGTTCTCATTCAGATGGCCATTTGACTAGGAGTAGAAATTCATATTAGGCCATGCACACTAGATTTTTTATCTTTACCACATGCATTTGCTTATACATGATGATCTTTAGTATTTGAGATTTGATGATCTCTAACTTACATTTGCTTATATGATATACATACATTTGCTTATTTTTTGATCTTTAGTATTCGACATTTGATGATCTTTAATTTACATTTTGCTTTTATGATATATGTACATATATTTTCTTATATGATATATACATACATTTGCCTCTTTTCTTATAATATGTGTTATGTTTATATGTATTGAATTCTTTTACATATATGTACATGTGTTTGCTTATGGTTTAAACATGTTTACACATAATATATGTATGCATTTGCTTTAAATATTCAATATACATACATATTTTCTTATTTTATGACCTCTTACAACTTACATTTCCTTATATTCAATATACATTTGATCTCTAGTTGAATTTTAGGGAAATCAATGCCTTTTTATACTAAGTTCATTCATGTTGATCACAATAAATATTTTTTTGTAAAATGACTTGAGCAACATTGAACTATTGAGTTGAGAACAAGATATAATCTTTCTTTTGACAAGCAACTTGAAATTCAATTCAACATAATGAGCGAAAAATCTCAATCCAAACTATAATTCCTCTATTATACATTTTTGACAAGCAACCTTGAAACTAACTAAATATAATGAAATTCTATCCAAATTATACCTCTATTATACATTTTCTACACTTTAATAAAATTTTAAAATTACTAGATATGTTGTGCATACCTGAATTAAATAACAACAAACTCCACAATGAAATAACTTGTTTTAGTTTTACTACTTGATTCATTTAAACTAGGATCTAGTTATTCCATGTACACTAGAATAATTTTTTCCCATCCTGGATATGCATATAAATAGAAGCTTATTTTTCATTATTCTAGATATCAAATTGCAAGATTAATTGTCATTTATGTCACTTGGAGTGCAGATTTTGGAGAAGTTTTTGCACATTTATCAAGGAGGAAAATATTGGAGCTCGACAACTTTTCATTTTTATCAATCAAGGAAAAATTTGGAGGATAATGTAACTAAGTTGGTAGAGGACTTGTTTTGAGTCATCTTTAAGTTGAAGAAGAAAATGGGACAACAAAGAAAAAGAAAAAATGCGTCTCAACGAAAATTGTCAAAAGAAGAAGAACATAAGAGGTGTGAACAAAACTTCAAAAATTATCATAGAAAGAAACAAGATACATGCTTGTTTCTTCTCTCTCTCACTCTCAAGTGTGTGTTTAAAATTGTATGTGCATATATTTTGCATTAGCTTTCTTATTAAAATTAGAAATGTTTAATGTATGACCGTTTTTCAACTTACAATACCCCAACTTAAAATGTACTCTTAAACTAAAATATTGTACATTAAATCCTTCCCTACAAACCTTACACTTATCTTTTACCAATACCTTTGTTTAATGTTTTTGTCATCACATTATCATTGTTGAGTATTGCATCTACATAATTTTCTCTTTACTTTTTTCATGAAGAAAATGATAGTGTACTTCAATACATGCTTAGTTCTCCAATGAAACCTTAAATTTTGTGTCCCTCACTATGCCACTTTGATTTTCATAATTTTTTCAACCACATTAATTATTTTATGGCTTTGTAAATTCCTATATATTCTAACTTTGCACTTTGAAAGAAACCTTTATTTTTCTTAATTATTGATGAAACTACACCATGTACAATGAAGTAGCATTCTAATGTTGATATTTGGTGATCAATATCCCCTATCCAATCTACATTGCAAAATTTAATTAGCTTAATATTTTTCTAAACTCCCATTGAATTTAATCTAATGATCAATACTTCCTTTAAAAAAATATTTTTTAAATATTTTAACAAATGCCCAATTCTAAGCTCTAGAATTATTTGAAAATTAGAACTCAAATTATACTTAAAGCCAATGCAATGTGAGGTTTTCTAGAGACTAACACATGTATACATCAAAACTCAAGCTATATGGTGCCAAGGAATAATTATTTTATTTTCATCACTTCAATGTTCTCAAATTATTTTTATGTTTTATGCTCTAGGGATTCCTCAAGCTAGAGTCGAGCCAAATCTAGATATTGGATCAAACGAATCCGTTGAAGAACACATGGACCTTGAAGTTAGGGAGGAGACCCAAGTTCAAACAATGCTTGTTGGAGAGGGGTCAAGATCACTTCCTTCTATTGGTATGGATGAGCATATAAAACTAGCACACAAACTTCTCTCACTTATAGCATCATGTTTTATTGAAGTTTGTTTGCTTGCATACATAAACTTCACTTATATAACATCATCTCTCACTTTTGTTTGCAAAATATTTTGTGACATGTAGGAAGGGCCCAACAAG
>VDFB02158348.1:0-30396 GCA_007258455.2 Sequoia sempervirens | reverse complement strand
GATTGATAGACAACCATAAGATAGAGAGATCTACATGTTGAAAAACTAGATTTCAGTGGATATCTTAAATGGAACTATACTTTAGCCTATACACAACATCATGTGTCATTAACAAATTTTATTTGCTAGACTCAAACTAGTTGATCATGTCTTGACTAGGTATGAGAGCTATGTAACATTCTTGGTGAAAGGAAGCCAGGTATGCAGAAAAGATTCCAACACTAATCTATCAGAGGAGAGAATGTGAAAAATTTTACAATTTCAAACCCTTAAACAATTTCAATAAAGAAGATGCACATTACAGTTAATGATAAAATAGATATCAGAGATACTATAAAACACATAACACCAAATATATGTGGGGAAAACCCTTTCGGGAAAAAAATTGCACACTCCAAAAGCCCCAACAATGTATTATCTGTAAAAAATGGTTACAATACACTTGTAGTGCAAGCTTCTGCAGGAGTTTATCTGTGTTACAATTTTGGAGTAAATCCAGCAACATAACAATATCTCAACACAACTTCATACTACTCTAAAATACACAAGTGCTCAATATATAAGAGCTAACAATGCATAAAATAAACATTTCTAAATCAACTGCAAAGGCTGAAGATGCAACATAGAAAGCACCAAAAACACTGCAAACACACAACAATAAGTTTCCAAATTGTCACCACATGCCAATCTGCAAAATCTGCACTTGCCAAAATAACTACTCTTCGAAAACTCACATTCCATGCAAACTCAACACAAAATTAGAAAAAACTTTTATGCACAACTCCACTTGTAAAAAAATCAACTTTCTAACTTGACTCCTCATCTAAATAGAAACTTGCAAGTTGTAACTCACAAAAACAAAGTGAGAAAATCAGCAACTTTTAATATTTAGAAAAATCCAATTTACAGAAAAATCAAAGGTTGAGAAACCTTCTTTTTCCTAACATTCTCCCACTTGTCAGACACCTTTGAAGAGACAATCAATTTAACAAGATTTAACTGCTAGAGGCCATGAGGCCCATAGAATCCGAACACCATCTGAACTTCTTCGTTCTCACCGACTTTGTCAATGCATTAACAAAATTGGTCAAGGTGTCAACCTTCTCCAACTTCACCTTTCCATCTTCTACCATATCATGAAAAAAATGAAATTGAACATCAATTTGCTTTGTTCTGGCATGGAAAGCAGGATTCTTTGCCAAGCAAATGGCACTCTGATTGCCACAATAGATAATAATATTCCCTACATCAAAACCAATATCAAAACACAAACGTTTAAGCCAAATGGAGCTTCCTTGCAAGCATGAGTAGCTGCCATGTACTCTACTTCTGTAGTGGACAAAGCGACTACAACCTGTCGCTTACTCATCCAACTGATAGCACCACCAAACATCATGAACACATATCCACTAGTGGATCTTCTACTATCAATGTCATCTACCCAATCTGAATCCACATATCCACGAATACTCACTAAGTGTTGAGGTCCAGTAGGATAACCATGAAAACATAAGGAATACTCGGAAGTACCCCTCAAATATCTGAACACTCTCTTCACTACATCCTAATGCACCCATCCAGGATTAACCATAAACTGACTCAGGATTCTCACTGCTTGGGCAATGTCTGGCCTCGTACAGACCATAGCATACATAAGACTTCCAACAACACTCGCATATGGTACTCTAGTCATGTCCTCCATCTCAATAGGAGATTTTGGACAATCCTCCACAGAATGCTTCGTCCCCTGCAATACAAGAAAAACTAATTGTCTCCAACCTATCATGCTAAACCTTTTCAATATTGTATTCACATACTTTCTCTAGATTAACCAAAGCTTTCTATTAGCTCTGTCTCTTCTGATCTCCATCCCCAGAATATACCTCGCTGCACCGAAATCCTTCATCTCAAACTATGCTGACAACTGAGACTTCAAATCTGAAATCAAACTTTTATCATTCCCAAAAAACAATATATCATCTGTGTACAATGCAATTATGAGAATACGACCATTTTTAGATTTATAATACACACAATGGTCATATTTAAATCTCAAAAATCCCAATGACAACACATAAGTATCGAACTTCTAGTACCACATTCTAGGAGACTGCTTAAGACCATACAAAGACTTTTTCAACTTACAAACCAGATTTTATTTACCTTTAACCATGAAATGCTCTAGCTATGACATATAAATCTCTTCCTCCAAGTCACCATGAAGGAACCTTGTCTTCACATCCATATGTTCTACTTCTAGATCATACGTTGCTACAAGTGATAACAAGAACCGGATAGATTTTAGCTTCACAACAAGAGAGAAAATCTCATCATAGTCAATTCCCTCCACTTGAGAATACCCCTTAGTGACCAACTGTGCCTTATACTTCTCAACACTTCCATCTGGACCAGATTTTCTCTTGAACACCCATTTACATCCAACGGTTTTTCATCCTTCAGGAAAAGGTACCAGATCCCATGTATCATTTTTCTTCAATGTAGCCATTTCTTCATCCAGGAATTTTCATCACTCATACCCATGGCCTCTCTAACAGTCCCAGGCTCATCAGTGTTAGCAATCAAAGCAAAAATAGAACTGGAATCCAACAATGAATAACTAAACCTTTCAAGTGAATATCCAAACCTATCAGGTTGTCGCCTATCTCTCATAGACCTCCTTACTTGTTGAGGTTGGGGTTCTTCTTCTTCTTCTTCAGAACTTTCAGATCTTCTCAAGTTCTCCTCATCATTAGGTCCATTTTTGGCTTCAGGTTCAACTTTCTTAGAGTCAAGAGGAAGTTGAACCACATCTTTCTTTTTTTCTTCCATAGGCTGCAAAACAGTGGAAGAAGGTTTCATCTCTCTGAAGATAACACTTCGACTATAGAGAACCTTTTTTTCCACTGGATCCCAAAGCTTGTACCCTTTCACATCAATACCACATCTGATGAAGATACACTTGACAGCCTTGTTCTCCTACTTTGACCTTTTCACCCTTGGCACATGAGTATATGCCTTGCAACCAAACACACAAAGATGTCTCAATGAGGGCTTCTTTCCCAACCACGACTCCATAGGTATCTTATTAACAAGAGTTGATGTAGGAGATCTGTTTATCAGATAACATGTAGTGGCAACAGCTTCAACCCAGAACTTTTGTTCAAGTCCAGCTGCACTTAGCATACTCCTAGCCCTCTCCATCAACATCCTATTCATCCTCTCAGGAAATCCATTCTACTAAGGGTTATACAAAGTTGTCTTATGTCTTTCAATCCCATGTTTTTTACAGAACTTATCCAATTCTATGGAACAAAACTCACCATTGTTTTCAGTCCTCAAACACTTTATCTTTCTACCAATCTAATTTTCTACCAAGGCCTTAAACTCCTTAAACTGACTGAAGACTTCAAATTTACTTTTGAGAAAATAAATAAATTCCTTTCTATTGTAATCATCTATGAAAGAAACAAAATATACAAATTTTGATAATGAAGGAACATTCACAAGACCAAAAACATTAGAATGCACATGGTCAAAAACCCTAGAAGATTTATGAGAACTATAATATAATTTAACATAGTTTTGCTTTCCATAAACATAATATTCGCAAAAATTGAACTCAAGATTATAATCATCAAGCCCCTCAACAAGGCATTTATTTTTTAGGGTTTTTAAACCCTTTTCATCAATGTGACCAAGTCTTTGGTGCCAAATCATTGTCTTCTCAGCAGGTAACTTCATCTCCAAAGCATGAGCACCCTTGGGTACCCAAAAAGCACGACCATCAGAAGTAGATGCAACTATCTTCTTTGTTGTTGGTTCCAATGGTGAGGATAGTGACTGAAAAGTTGTTTTCTTCTTTTCCATAGAAGAACTATTGCACTGAACTATGCATGCATCCAGCTAAAACAAAGTGCCTATCTAAACACCCTTAGCAAGCACCATAACTCCTCTTGTCATCTTGCATCCTCCATTCGAGCAAACAACTTGCACACCCACATCATTCAACTTGCTTACAAAAAGAAGGTTTCATGCCAAACCAAGGATATGCAGGAAACCATCGATCCCCTTCACTCTACCATCTATGAATCTTATCTTGACTCTTCCACGACCAACAATGTTCAAGTGAGATTCATCACCCAGGTACACCTTCCCATCATCATAACTTTCATACTTAGAAAACCAATCGCAATGCGAATTCATGTGGAAAGAAGCACTTGAGTCTATCAGCCACACATCTTGTGATGCATGCATTTCTAAGGCAACAACAAAAGAATCTACATCATCCTAAGAGGATTTATCAGATTAAAAATTAGAGAATGTCTTCTTTTTCTTATTTTTCTCCTCCTTAAAATCTTTGTGGAAATGACCAGGTTTGTCGCAATTCCAACATTTCGCCTTGGTCTTACTAGAAGACTTCAATCTCCCACAGGATTTGGATTCTGAATTTTCTTGCTTTGTGTTCTTATTTTTTCCTTTTTCTTTCATTCTTCCTTGAACCACCAAAGCCTCCTTAGTCGTTTCAAAATATTTTCTCTGCATCTCTTCAGATAGCAATGACACAGCCACTTCATCCATCTTAAAGGTGGTAGTGGTACTTCCAATGGCCATGACAAGGTGGTCCCATGAATTGGCAATGAACACAAAAAAATCATGCAATGATCCTCCTCCATTTTCACACCAACATAGTTCAACTAGGCAACAATCATGTTGAATGCATTCAAGTGATATGCGATAGATCCTCCTTCCTCCATCCGCAAAGAATACATCTTCTTTTGCAGGAACAACTTATTTACCAGGGATTTAGCCTGATAAATTTGAGCAAGTTTCTTCCAAAGAAGTGCAACATTCTTCTCTTTGTGAACATTTAGGAGTACTAAATTAGCTAAACAAAGTCTTATCAGACCCTTAGCCTTCTGATCCATCAAATCCCAATCTTCTTGTTTCATGCTCAATGTCATAGTTCCAGAAACAACTATCCGCAAGTTGCAGTCTACAAGCATGTCTTCCATCTTGAGCTTCCACAACTCAAAGTTTTCTCTGTTAAACTTCTCTATCTCAATTCTACTAGATGTGCTTGCCATCTCCTTCCTACAACAGGGTCAACACAAAAATTTTGCAATAGGCTCCTGTAGGACCCTAAATCTGCATTGGATCAAAAACAAAAACCATTAGTATTGTTAGTAAACCAAAGCATACAAAAGATCCCCTATAAGATTCATCTAATCACAAGAATGATGCCAAAGAAACAAGTAAAACATAGAAATGCATCATTCTAATGATCAAACTAGCATCTTATAGTGGATTGGTGTCACATGTGCTAGTGACCCTTTCCCAATCCTTGATCAATAGCTAAAATGATGAAATGCAAATGGAGATGATAAGCAAGATGAGCTCTCAAATTAAGAGAGTAACCTTGCATAAAAGTGTGAAGAGATTGTGAAGGGTTTGATAAGAGATGAAGCCTCTATTTTATAGATTTTCAAAATGCTAAGTGTTGAAGAGAGACCAATGTGGGACTAAGATTAGACAAATGAAAGAAGGACACTTGTCAAGTGGTGATTGGTTGATGTATGTGCAATATTTGGGAAGAGTGCCCATGAGAGGGAGACTCGAATTAAATCTTCAATGACCAAGTTGAGTTTGACCTTTGAAGGGGATAAGTGTAAGAGGCATGTAAGGCCTCATAAATGCTCTGTTGAGTGTACATGTCCACTTGTGGGGAGATTCAAACTTGGAGAATATTCTTCCTTTATGCCAAGTTGAAAATAAAGATTTTGATAAATCAATTAAATGCAATTTCATGTGCAAGTGGCCAAATCTAGAGAATGCAAGTGGGTGAGTATTTAATCAGGGTTAGATTAAATAGATGATGATTATGTTAGTTTAATACTGATTAGGTGAGTTTGACTTTCATGATTTAAATAGTTGATTTATTTAAATCATAAAAGGATGAAATATGGATTGGATTTAATTAAATAAATGGTTTGATTTATTTAATTAAAATGAGGGTGATGGGATCAAGTTGATTTATTTGATTTAAACTAATGACTTTAGGAGATTGATAAATAAACTTGATTTATTTGCCGAATGGATGAATATGACCTAGTTGAATGCATTATGTCAATTTGACGTGTCTACATTTTGCCCCTCTTTGAAGCAATGTACTTGTTGCATTGGTTCAAAGAATAACTTGCCGCGATCAAAATCAAAAAAAATCTGATTTTTTGGATGCCCCAGCAGAAAGTACACTGGTACATTGCCCCCTCGAGAGATCAAGTGAAAAGATTCGATTTGAGGGTCGATCTCGCGATAAAGAGGTTCAAAATGGATGGTTATGGACGACGATGCAAATGAGATGATTTCAAGATGCTTAGAATAACAAATTTGTATTATCCTAAACAACTTAAATGATGATATGATATGAGATGGATGAGATGATGATGTGATATGCTATGATTATGCAATGGGTGATTTATGAGATGCTTAGACTAACAGATCTATATTATGATGATGGTTATGCAATGCATGTGAAATGATCGATGTTTCCTATTATGTATGATATGAATGATATGTGGTATGCTGATAGTTTTCTAGATGTAGGATGGATGCATGATGGATGCAGGATGGATGGATGCATGATGGATGCATGATGGATGCATTGGCGATGATGATGTTAGCACAGAAATGAGATGATGACAAGAGGATCCAACAAGTCCATGATTGGTTGAGACTTTATTAGAGATGATGATGATAGATGATGATGATGATGAATGATGATGATGATAAATGATGATGATTTACTTATCAAGGATTGGGATTTTCAAAGGGTCACTTACTTTATGTTTGATTACACGCCTAAGTACGATGCATCAAGGTATGAAGGACCAGGATGGCGTTGTACTTAGTGTGATGGACTTTGACTCAACAAGGATAGGAGTATTCTGTTCGACTGGGACATAATGGAAACCTTGTAGGGCTGCACCTAACAGCAAGTATTCGCCAAGTTATACAAGAAGGCCCAACAAGCACGCTAGTATAAAAGATAATGATCGTCTCTATTCCTATCTCTAAATCCTTCGCTCTGGGATATCATCGAGAGGTCCTGGAATGAGCGCAATAAGATAAATCAAAAGAAAGATCAAGTACAAACAAGCCACGTTCTTCACCTCTAGCCAAAGGGATTTGTTTTGATAGGATAAGTTATCCAGGTGATATCCAAAATGATGCCCATTGTTCAATGATATATCCTAGGGAAATGTACTGTATAGAATTTACGATGGTTCGAAGGTTGGATTTATTAGGTCAGTTGATGGTCGAATCATTATGTTTGCTAATCATCAAGAGAGCTCTGATTTTGTTTAGAGGTTTGTTAGTTTCGATTTGGATTTTATCGTGATTGAAGTTTGCTTACGATCAAGGCGCTGGTTTTTGTTTCTTGTGTTGCCAAAGATGAAATGTGATGATTCGGGCCATTATGGATGATTGATTATCATGGAAAAGTAAGATGAGACGGATGGATTTTTCAAAGCATTTGGATGTTTTTAACTTTTTGGAAATGGTTTCGAGGCTATTTTTGGTTTTGATGTTTTTCAATGTTTTGGATTTTGATGTTCCTAATGATCAAAGATTAGCTCCTACTCACGCTTAAGCTCGACGAATGAAGTCTTGGATTCCAATGTTTTTGGATTTTCACATGATTTTGACGATTTTGATATGTATATGTAATGATATCAGTGCTCTGTTTAGGATTTTGTTGAAGATCAAGCTAAGGTTGATTGATCAAATCGATGGATTGGTGATGATGATAACATTGTTGAGGATACACAACAATGCAAGGATAGTGTTAAGCAACACAAGGATTGAGATGTCGATCGAATGGACGATGATAACATTGTTGAGGATACACAACAATGCAAGGATAGTGTTAAGCAACACAAGGATATCTTGAGATGATTTTTTGATTGGATTTGATTGATCATGTTTGATGAAGCTTGATTTGGATCAAAAGTTGATCGAATGATTTGATGTGACATTGAAGGATGCATTTAGATGCGACTGATAGTGATTGTTTGTTTTGATGTTCGACAAAAGATGAAGACTGATAAGGAATGTCTTCTCGTCAAAATATGCCATGGGCTAGTGATTCGGATTTTGGATTGCAGATGCTTGACCAATTTGATTTCATGTTTTCCAATGTTCGGATCACAACATAAGTTGGAGGATATAGATCAAGTTTTATTCTTGAAGCAAGATGTAAATATCTGCCCCCAATGTCTAGCAATGTATGGAATGTCATGGATGGATGCTTAGATAGGTGTGTGGATGGATGGATATGGATAAGCATGCAAGGGATGTCAAGGATTATCTTGCAAGAAGATACAATGTTCAGATAAGGAATGCTCATTTGGATAATGCTTCATGGCTCAGATAACATAGGATAGGATAGGATCAATGAAAATGACCCATGTCAAGATGTTTATCATAAGCAAGTATAGAGCGTGCCTCAAACTTTTATTAAGATCAAGATATCTTAGATGATGGATGCAGATATATGTGAATGGATTGGATAAATGGTTCATGAATGGATGGATTTATTATGGATGAGATGGATGGAATGCTCGATTTATTATGGATGGGATGAGATGCTTTCAACTAAACCGGTATAATGATGCCTCGGGATTCTACACATGACGCCTGCTTGTCAGGGTTTCGCGGTCTTGCCTTACCATACAAGCGGTTTTCTCAATTTTAGAGGATGATTTTTTCATCGCTTTCAATCCTTTTCTTTTTTTGATTTTTTTGTTTTTTGTTTTTTTGTTGTTACCAAGATGCCTGCTTGCTGCGTTTTCAAGTAACCATTTTTTCAAGACTTTTTGATTTTTTGATTTTTGCTTTTTGATTTTTTTTTTTGTATTTTCCCTCGAAGATTCAAGGGCCGAATCCACCGGTGGTGTTGGACATAGATGCCCCTACCATGATGTGCCATCGAGATCCCTCGAAGGAGTCGCTTGCTATGATACGTAATTTGAATGCAACTTTTGGGATTCTCGACCGCTTCATCGACACCGGTTAACTCACTGCGGTGTACATCAGCGATAGTGCCTCAATCCTTATGATGAAGGGTCGCCACAATACACTCCACAATGTAAGAATTTGGATATTATGTGCGGAAGCGTGATGAGGTGTCAGGGATAAGAGATCTGATTACGGACGCTTGAACCGTTGACTCTCCAAACTTGGGAAGATGAGCAATGATGGGTGGATACGAAAGTGTGCATGGAATTGGGATCAACTGCTTGATACACTTTGTACGTCGCTTGAAAAGCCTCCTTTTTCTTTTGCGAACATTCTTGATGGATACTTTTCCCTTTTTGATTTTTCCCCATAGTTTCTTTGACTAATGGAGTGTGATAGGGATGATCTTTCTTTGTATTCTTTTGTATCCATATGTATTTGATTTGTCCATTATGCTTTGCTTCTTTTGCTTTGAGGCATTCTTCGCTCTTTGATTCCAATTTCTTTGGACGCTGGTCCCAAATTCGTGGGATGGGGTGATGGGTGGATGAAGATTCATATAATGGTTGTAGTATTGGTAATGGTTTCACCCAGCAAAGATTCTTCGCGGTTCTATGTTGATGTTTGCTTGAAACGAAGTTACCCCCAGTATGGTGGTAGTAGCACCTTCGTTCCTTAATTTTGCTTGCTTCGAGGTGTTTTGTTCAGTAAACGTGCTCTAACGAATGACCACTGTAGATGACATTAGTTCAATTTGTTGCTTGGCTAACTCTGGGTGTTCTATCTGACTTGTTTCCTTGAGCAGATAATGATGGATATCTTTATTCATGATGTCCTCAATCTGAGTTTGGGACATATTCGATCCTGATGTTGACAGCTCCATTTGATTGTAGGAGTTAAGAATCTGCTATTTTTGCATAGCACAATCTTGTTCTAGATGAAGATCATCTACGTGTCCATCCATAGAAAGCATCTCATGGGTAGATGAAGGAGTAAGTGCTATGTGGATGTGATCATCTTGTGTGGATAGGAGAATATCCATTAGATCATTGTAGTATCTTGGAGATACAAATTTTTGATCTTCATTAATTTTGGGATTGCTTTCGACATGCTTTGGATCAAGTTCTCGACATGGGTCAATTTCAAAGGATGGATTACTTACAAGGGGACTTTGGATGTCACATTAGAATGTGGTCAAGTTCAAGGTTCCTTCAAAGATCAGAACCATGAGGTCAAAGGATCAAACATGCCTTGGGAAGGACCATTGCTAGACTTTGGGTGAAGGATTTGATTATGTTTTGGGAACAAATTTCTAGATATATCCCCAACTCATTAGGTGATGTAGAGACATTTTGACATGTCTATCAACATATTCTACTGGATGAGTATCTTGAAACATCTTTTATTGATGGATAGACTTTGGATCATTATTTTCAACAATTGTGGTGGAGAGATTGACAATGTTATCATTGTCCCCAATAGCAATTATCTTTTGATCAATTAGGTCTTGGATGAGATTTTTTAGTCAAATACAACTTAATGTTGTGTCCCTTTGTTTTGTGATAATCACAATGGTGCTCCTCATTATACCCTGGTGGTTTAACTAGGGGTTCTTGATAGTTCCCATAGATGGGGAGCGTGATGAGATTTTCTTGTACCAATTGTTGCAAGACTGATTCGATTGGTCTCCCAAGTGGTGTGTATTGTCGCTTGTTTCTTTGTGAGATTTGTACTTTAAGTTGACCTTGTGGTGATTGATTTTGGAGATGTGGTGATTGATCTTCGACACGTGGGGGTTGGATTTGTTGATGTGGTTGACCTTGATATCTAACTTCTTGACCTTGGAGATATTGTTGTGGTTGCGGACACAACTCAATGCTTTGATGACATGAATTAACCAATGGAAGATTGTATTGATTTTGGAGTGAAGATATCTCTTTGCCCAATAGTTCAATTAGTTTGGCATGTGAAGCAAGTTGCTCAAGTGAAATTTGATCTTGATTTTGAATTTGACTCCCTTGATTCGGCTTTTGTTTAAGTGGATTTGGGATGTGTAGTTGTGTTTGATTTTGGACAATATTCTGATTCATGATGATGGGTTGAAATTGACCATTGCTCATGTTTAGAATACTTGTGCTTGGTAAATTCTCATTTGGCTTGTAGGGATTTGATGGGATGATGTTCATTTGAAGGCTCATGGATTGATTGTTCGATTGATAGACTTGTAGGTTTGGACTTGGATTTATCATCGGGAAATGTGTTCCAATCTTTGATTTGGGCATACTCACACTTGTTCTATTGACATTTGTCGAAGGTAATGGTCCCATGTATGGATTGTATAAGTGTGAGTTTTGATAATCAATCGGCATTGTAAGGCTTTGAAGATTCAATTGATTTGGATTACTCAAGATGTATGGATCAAATTTGTATTCCATGTTCCTCTTGTGTTTTGACCTTGTTGCAAAGTGACCTCTAATGTTCTTAGGACCAATGATGAAGGACGAAAGGTGTAAATGATATGAATGATGAACGTTTAGGGACTTTGTATCAATGCTAGACTTAGGGATTTTGATTTTGATTGGTTGATTTGGATGATGAACTTGTAAACCCTAAGATGTTGGATGTGATCTTAGGATGAACTTGTTCAAAGGATGGTTGATAATTTAACTGAGTGTGCGTGGAAGGATTCATCCAAACACACCTAGCTAAACAAGTGATTTTAGGGATGTACCCAAGTCTAGGTAATGATGTTTCCAAAGCTCTAAAGTTGTTTGGATGGATGAATTTTGATAAATGTTTGGATGGATGAAGTGTTTGATTTTGATCCTTAGAGACTTAGAGAGACTTTGTTTACTAGGCCAAGGTATTGAAGAACACACTTTTCTCTAAGAGCAATCAAAAGACCAATATGACCAAAAGATATCAAGCACATGTGTGGGGTCCAATTTGTTATCTTTGCTTAATGAGTACTTTTACCACAAACACACTTCTTGATTAGGTTTCAAACTGAATGTCTAATGTGCTCCACTTTTAAAAAACCACAAGATATTTTATGGGAAATTCAATGAACTTAAGGCAAAGGTTTTCCTTATTAGTTTAAATTTCAAGAAGACAAATTGAGGTATAATCCAATGCTTAGAACTCCTCTGGTAAGGATGTCAATCCCTTTAGGAAAGCAAAGAATATATGGATTGAGTCAATGATATTTGTCTTCAAAAGGGTTTGAAATTTTGAGAATCATGTTGAATGTTTGTTTGCAAAATGTTTTCAAATACAACACTGTGTTTTCAAACAAAGAATAATTACAAGCCCTATGGATGTGTAAGACAATATTTGTTGGATTCCCACTTGGACAAGTCCAGCTACGCTTATCTCTAGCTGATGGTTAGATAAAAGCTTGACTTAATCGCTCCCTCCACGCTCATTAACGCTAATCGAGGCACAAGCATCAACACTCCATTGAACTCCCCATGGCGCGGCTTTCCATCTCTACTAGAAGACCATAAGAGGGTACTTCAGAACACCGCTCTTGCACCAACAAATAGATTAAGGATTTTGGAAAATTCTAGCACATGGGTTCTAGTAAGGACTTTCCGCTCGTGAGATTGACTCCATACGGCAAGAGTCCCCTTTCAGATCCATCTTGTCGGAGCCAACCGCGTGATTATGGTGTTTAACCAAAACCCTCATTTATATCCCGACTAGAAATACTCTTGGCTTTAGAGTGTTACTGGTTGAGTTGTCCCTTGGGTGAGTACTTTTTCCCCAAGGCAGGCCCTCTAAGATAAACAAAAGCAAGCAAAGACACAATTCGTAACTCGATCAATCTTTGATGGCACAAAGAAAGAGAATGTAATGCTTAAAATGCCCTACTCACTCCGCAAGATACAAGATGTTCAATTTTAAGCCCAAATTGAAGTGTTTCAAAGCAATAAAATGTATTTTGAGTGTTTCTCTTTCACCCTAGATCGCACGAAGCGCAAGGGGAGAGGATACGCATTCAAAAGATAAAATCACACAATTCAAGCACTTGTTCATTTTATAGCCTTCAAAGCAATTGTGTGATTCGTTTTAAGCACCAAAATGAAGTGTGAAATTTCTTTGTTCAATTTTAGTCCCAAAAAACAATGTCTAGTCAATTTGTATGTTCAATTTTATCCCAACTTTCGAAAAGATCAAGACAATGATTGATTTTAAACCCAAATTGAAGTAAGTTGACTTAAAACAGAAAACAAAAGCGATAAAATGGAAGCTCGAAGCATTAAAAAATGCTTTTGTTAATTTCAAGTTCAATGCTCAAGGTCCACTTTCAATTCAAAAATTCTCCAAAAATTGTTTCCTTCGCTTCAAATTTGCAAGTTCTATGTACAAACGAAATCTGCAAAATATATGAGAATTAATTGTTAAGAAACAATTCAAGAAACAAATATTGAAAGAAATCAATTTCAAAGATGTGGTCAATTTAATGATGATATTTAATTGATAATCTTTTGGCATTGGTGAATTCAAGTTCAATGTCTGATGCCCACTTCAAATGTGCCAATGGACAATTCTAATGCACCGTACACACTTTACACAGCCGTGGGTCCACTATAAGAAACTTCAATGAGTGTAGTCAAATGGAGTAATGACAACAACCACAAATATCTGCAAGATTAAATCTTTCGCACAAGTAGATAAGATGCCTGCAATTAATGAAAAAGTGAAATGAAATAGTCCAATATCTCCAAATTATTCACAAGTTTCTACATTTGGTGAGCTACAGCCTGTGTCAAATGCAATAATATTTTGTTAATGCAATGATATCATGAAAACATAGAAGACATAAATGCAGCAAAGACAACAACCGTAACTACCAGAGAAGACATAAATGCGCAAGTTATTCTTTTGACCAAATGTGGAAGCCTGGACAAGGCGTGCTGACCAAAGGTGATATGAATAGTCAGTGGATGACTTTCCAGAAATGGCTGAAAATTCAAACGAGTTGTCAAATCTCCCAAGTATGTCAAATCTTCATTAAATGGACAATGACCTATTGTTTCCGACCCGTTTATCTATTAGGATATCTTTCAAATCCTTTCACCTTGGCAGCGACAGTAAATGATGATAGGACTGCACTCATCACTGGCTCACACCACTGTTAAACACAAAGTTTATGATGTACAGATCAACACAATAATATGTTCAATGCATATGTGTGTATGGAACAAAAAATAATACATTCTTTGAGCTATTGCAATTAGCGCGTGTAAAGGATGCGCCCTCAACTCCAGTTAAATAAAAATTCAAAGTAATGCAATTGGCAAGTAGATGAAAGTCAATAGAGTGTAGTTGCGCTGCTCCTTCTCCTCTTTAAATGCGCTGGTCCTGCTGTACAAAGATTTTTAGCATAGCATACAAAGATTTTGATGTAAATAGATATTGGTCGATGCCATAAAATATTCCATACATTCTGTATTTTAGTGCACACAAAGCGATGTTCAATAAATGCATTAATAAGGCACAACAAATGAAAGCTTTCCTGTAACTTTATGGCGCATGATACTTATACAACTTCGCCTGCCACTACCAACCAAGCTGATCACCGTTGATCAAATTACCTTTCATATTTATGGGTGATGGCATATGACTCCAGTGAATCACAGCAGAGGTACAATTTACTCGAAATGATTGTCCAACAGGTGCTAGTTCTTAACATCGCCTTTTCTGCCTTCTCTTCTCCTTTGCTATTGACTTGGCTCTTGGAGACTTTTTTTTTTCAATGGGTTTCCTTAGATATCGCTCTCTTCTTGCCTCTCAAGAGGCACCACACCGAAAAAGTAGAGCGTCCAAGCTAGAAGTTTGCGCACACAGTAGGAAAAACTTGCAAAAGACAGTAGACTGCGCGTGCCTTGAAACAAACCCCTCGAAGATGTAGGTAGAGTCAGAGCTTTTGTGAAATGAGGTACCTCTTAGGCGAAAATCACAGGGATTGTTCATCAAAGAGCTTTGAACGTGGAATATTTCTGCAACAACTCAATTGTGTCCTCTTACAACGGCTTCACACTGAGAAGAAAATATATATCCGCTGAACTTTAGGCAGAATGCCTCAACGATGCGGTCTCATGGCTTGTCATTTCTATAGTGCAGGCAGAGGGAGGAGGTTCCCCCATCATTTCACACATTGAGTGGCATGGGAATGCCAGTGGAGTCCTCACAATCGTATGAGCAGCAACATATGTTAGAGTTTTGTCTCTGTCAG
Source organism: Sequoia sempervirens (assembly GCA_007258455.2). Taxonomy (NCBI): domain Eukaryota; kingdom Viridiplantae; phylum Streptophyta; class Pinopsida; order Cupressales; family Cupressaceae; genus Sequoia; species Sequoia sempervirens. The sequence continues at coordinate 15,137 of VDFB02158348.1, read as the reverse complement.
TACTTTCCTGAAAATAAAGCATCGACTGATATGGAGAGTAAGAAAATTCATTAGATTTGTTTATAATGATTAGTACCAAGTCAAGTTATCATGTCTTATCATTCTCCTCAGTGTATTTATAGATAGATCAGAAAGTGCACCACATTTGGTTAATACAAAGTCAAGCCACTGTATTCCATCGTTCCTCTCACATAGCTTAGATGCTTCAATCGGGTCTATTTTCCATAATGTAAGTTTCTCTTTGCCTGCAAATTTTAAAATTCCCTACAAGCTCAAATTCCTTACTGAACTGCAAATACTGTAAAACAGATTACATTCAAAGAATAAAAAGTGCAGTTGTTGGAAAAGCAAAAGCCGGTAAAAAAAAAAACAACTTTCTAATACACATATGATTTTGAAAAGATGTCCTTCTTTTCTTTTGTTTTGTTTTGTTTTGTTTTTTTTTGTTTTTTTTTTTTAGAGGAACATAGAATATCAAATGATTTTAGTCTACCATTAAGTATAAGCAAAGCAAATGGAGCAGATCATACTGAAACGAATGGTAGAGTTATTTAAAGCATAAAACCAAGCTGATACAAAATAATAACTTAAATGAGACAACATGAAAACAAAGTTTCACAAAGCCTCAAACAGGGCCCTCCTTCTAGCCATAATAGGACCCTAAATCTGCATTTTGCTCAAAAAAACAAACAAGCATGAGTATTGTTAGTTAAATCAAGCAAATCAGATATAGAATCCCTATGAAATAATTGCTCATGTTATCTATGCAAACAAAGTAAGTTATCAACATAAGCTAAGTGAAAGCATGAGAAAAACAAGAGTCAAATTCTATCCCATAGTGGATTGGTGTCACATGTGCTAGTGACCCTTTCCCAATCCTTGATCAAAGCTTAAGATGAAAATGCTATGAAGATGGTGGAGTGATGATGAGCAAAATCAGTTCTCAAACCAAGAGAGTGACTTTGCATAAAGATTGTGAAGAGATGGTGAAGTGAAATGGACAAGATCAAATCTCAAATGAAGAGAGTAACCTTGCATAAAATTGTGGAGGATTTGCTCAAAGATGAAGCTTGTATTTAAAGATTTTCAAATGCTGAGTGTTGAAGAGGGACCAATGTGGGACTAAAGATTCGCCAATGATAGGAGGACATTTGTCAAGTGGTGAGTGGTCAATGGTTGTGCTAGATTTGGGAAGAGTGCCCATGAGAGGGAGAATTTGAATTCAAATTTGAGAGTAAATGCTAAGTGGGGACAAGAAAATGAGCAATAAATGCACTGCTGGAGGGACAAATCAACTTGCCTTTGAATTCAAAATTGAGGGAATATTCCCATAAATGCCATGTTGATGGAAAATCTTGGATTTAATAAATCAATAAGTTGATTTATATGTGCAAGTGGCTAGATCTAGATAATGCAAGTGGGATGGGATTAGCTTTTAATCAGGATTAATTAGCTAGGACGATGATTAGGTTGATTTGACCACTTTGACTTGATTTAGGGATTTAAATCAAATCAAAGGGAGATGAATGATGCTCTGAGATTTAATTAAATAAATGATTGATTTATTTAATCAAAGAGATGATGATAGGATCAAGTTTGATTTATTTGATTTAAGTTGATGAATTTACCCTGATGAATGGATGAGTGTGATTTTGATCAAATGCATAATGCTAATTTTTGCGGTCTCACACTCCCCACCCTTCCCAACAACACCCTCCTCCATCAGCTTACTAGCAACACCGACCTCTTCAACATGAGCACTATCTTAACGTTGCTTAGCACTAACTATATGAGACGTCACAATAGTCGATTCAAATTTACCACCATATTTATGCACCTCCCCACCTCTCATCACAATATTCTAAATTTTCACCATTTGATCCTCAAGAGTGAGGATTCTACCCTCAAAATTCAGTTTTATTTTGAGAGTTTACTTTGCAACAGTGTTTAAGGAGTCAAACAACTCATCTATCTAATTCTGGATAGAGGACCCCTCAGCCTTACTCACCACACCCTTAATGTTGACGTTAGTTTTATTGAGTTCATGAAAAAACCATTTAAAAAGCTTGAACAAGACAATGAAACCATCACGAGTAGTTCCAAGCACATCAAACAAATCTTCTCTATCAATATTAAAAACCCCTTTCCCCAAAGCATTTTCTTCCTCAGAGGAACTAACCATTTTCTGACCAGTAGGGGTATCCTTATCTTTTTCAACAGTGACCAAAGTCTTGAGTTTGCGGATGGAACTCGCTATCTCCTCTGTCACCGCCTTTCTCTTCTTGAGCCTCTCCACTTCCACATCCTGGGTTTCCACAGCAACATCAACATCCCCAAACTTATCTTTCAACTGCATATCCAGCGTAATACTCGGGGAATCATCAGCATAGAGGCCGCTTGCAATAGTGAGAGGAGATTCCTTTTTTAGAATTTGACCCGCAGTCCTCAGGACCCGTTTCTTCTTACTACTCTCCTTCGAATCCTTCTTTTGCTTGGCTACAAGGGGGTGGCGAGGAAGCCTCACCATACAAATCATTCTTCATCTTCGCACCCCTACTCGGTAAATCAACAACCACCTCATCACTACAAGTCAAATAACCCACACTAGCACACAGTTCCCCTTTTTTTATCTCTCCCGTAGCAGGGAAATGTGGACCCCCCTCCAAAGAAGCATGAGAATTAGGAACAAAGTCCACATTCTCCTCCGACTCTGACTCTTTTTCCAAAATCAAATTTCTTTTCTTGAATTTTTTGCTGGGCGATTCCTCTTCAGAAGCAGTCTCATACTCCTCAGCAGGTTTGGACTATTTACCCTTCGGGGTGACAATAGATTTAGCGACCTCAGCAAGTTTGGACTGTTTACCCTTCGGGGTGACAATAGATTTAGCGACCTCAAAAGTCTTCGCATAATCAAAGATGAGAACCCCACATGCAAGACATGGTTTTTAGGGTTTTTCTTATGATCTTTAAGACCCGAATCAAGAGACATCAAAAGATAATAAGGAAAGGACATCCTCTTCTTATGATGAAAGTGATTAAGCAAGATGAAGTGGTAAGCATTTACCGCTGAAAATTGACCTTCCAATGTTATGTAACGTATTAGCTCTTCTGCAACATCTCCCCATAATGCCTTAAGAGAACTTCTCTGATAGCCTCCACTCCTCGCAGTCCTCAAATCCCGCGCTTCATCATCTTTGAAAAATATTTTCATAGCAGTCTGCACCTCCTTTTTATCCCTAAAAACTTTCATGCCATCCATAGCCAAACCAGTAATACTGGCTATAAATTCCTCGTTGACCTCAAATTCCATCCCATAAAGCTTTAGCACCCTATCATTCCACCCTTTCACAAAGAGCATTGTTACCTGAGGATTATTTCCATGTAATTTCTCCAAATAAGGAGTTAACCCTCCTTTCTCCAACACCTGCCAAGCTTCCTTCCTCTTAGCAGCTTCACATGAGAAAGGTTCGACCCAATTCTTATCTCCACCCATATCGCCACAATTAGCAGCAGGAAACAACTTGAGGGCTCCAAGCACAGAGCAAAGAAAACTCTGGAAAACAATGCAAATACCACCCAAAATCCATGTGAGGCCAAAAATGGACCAGGGGAAAATAAAGAACTTAGAGTTCCGTTCCCTATGGCACCCAACTCCTATACCATTCGCTTGATTCAAATCTTACTGACTATCCATTCTCATAATAATCGACCACGTGAGGAAAGACATGCAGGCCACCAACCATAATGAAAAGTTAATCAAATTAAAATCGGCTATCATGGTTCATAGTTGCAATAACCTCTATAGGGAGAGGGTCATTCAGACCCCAATCCCTAACTCTTTAACACTAATATTAGCGAAAATGTCCGCTAACCCATTACCTTCCCTCAGAATACGTGATATGTAAAAATCATCAAAAGATTTCAATATATCAATTGAGTCCCTTATCAAAGACTCAATAGTCCAAGAGTGAGGGACACAAATTTTCAAATTATTAATGTTATTCAGAGAGTCCACCTCCAACCAAACTCTCCTATAACCTTTGGTTTGTGTCAATTTGAGTCCATGATAGGCTGCAGCCACTCGTAGCCAATTTTGTTGGTGTTATTTATTTTATAGATTTTGGACTTAGTTTCACAATAAAAATTCTTTGTTTCTTATATTAGTGTGTTATTTTAAAATTAATAATGTTTTAAAAAGTATTTAATTAATTAAATTAAGCATAGTTTTTTAAAATATTTTTTAAGTTCATTGTGTTCAACTATTCTTAAAATTCTGTGGAGATGAAGAATTTAATATTAATGCTTTGATTATTAGATTGTCTCTTTTTTTATTCGGCACAACTTTGTGTCAATATTGTAGGGTGTCTAATGATAGGTTTAGTCATTACATAAACACAATTATCTTGATCAAAATGATGTGTATATTCTTAGATTATCTAATCATAAATTTAAAGGCTAAATAAGATCAACTCTCTTTGTGAAAAAAATAAAATTTCACCTTAAAATTGTAGGGTTATTAAAGGCTTATGGATTTATATAGTTCTATTGTGTCTAAGAATCTAAAAATTAGGTAACTTGATTCTTATTCTATTCCCTTGAGGTGTAAGGGATACAACATCTTGCATATCACTTTTATATGGATAAGTCACAACATGAATTGGTTCAAAAGGCACTTACGTTGCAAATGACTTGGGTCAAAAGGCACTTACATTGCAAATGACTAGGATGTGGCAAAGGATCATCTTACTAAAAGCCATTTTTTTTTTATTATCTTGGAATTTTTTGTGATTAATAATCAAATTATAGTCTTTTTAAGAGATTAATATTAGAGAATGGGTCAGAACATTGAATTGATTGTAATGTTCAAACTAAGTTTCCATATAATGTAACATTTCCTTTGTCTAATAGATTACTTGCAAGATTTGGGTTATTGTAAAAGGTACTTAAAGTTTTTTCCAATCCTATTTCAAATTTAGAGAGATTTGGCATTTTAATTGTTTCCTAATATGATAATGATATTCAATACCATGCCAATTTTGTCATTAGACTTGGAACCTTCCCAAGAACATGTTGACATAATGAGAAGCTCTATTTTTCTTCCATATATGTCCAATAACTCTTTTATTCACTATCTTCAAAGACATCTATTTGCAAGGTGTATTTGAACTCTACAAAAAGCTTGGATGACTTTTGATAACAATATCCCTCATATTTGGAAGCTTTTTGAAGGTGGACTCTATGACTCGGGATCTTGGGCATACTACAGTGGCTCGTATTTTAGTCGATTTGGACATCTCCAAACCACTCCATGGTGATGTGGTCTTGATGGTGGAGGACATACCATGGATGCAATTACTAGACTATGAGGGCCTCCCTTTTCGGTGGGGGAGATGTTTCTCCATTGGTCATTTGGCCTCAGGTGCAACTACCTGGTGGAAGGATGCTCTTTCGGACCATCTCACGATGGGCACTCCCTCTTCCGATGGTCTCTCCAGGGAGGACGACCCTTCCTTGGTTGATTCTTCCAAGGAGATTGTGTCTCCCCAGGATCCTCTATTAGCTATCCCTTCAGTGGAACCATTGATGCCTCAAATTGTTGTCGTTGTTCAGGAAGACCCTGCCCATCCCTCAATGAATGCCTCTGCTGGTCCTTCAAATGCTCTTGATTCCTCTTCTGCGTTGCCAGCTCCCTTGCTGCGTGGTGGCTCATTGCTCGTGGTGGCTATTGATTATCTGCTTCTCTCGCCTCACTTGGTGGACTTCGATTTTGAGTCTTCCTAGTCTGTTGTGTAGAGAAAGAAGGGACTCCCCAAATTTGTCGCTACTTCGCGGCCTAGGGTTTTGGGAGTCAGATTAGTCCCCTCAGGTTCTGGGGTTGTCTAGTCCTTGTTTGTTGTTCGACAAGTTGTCTGTCAGTTGTTCATGTCTTGTTTATGTTCTGTGTGTGGCCTGTTTGGCCTATTCTGTCAGACCTTAGTGGTTCTTGTTTGTAAAGGGATCGACTCCCTTTTGAACTAGCTTCTTTTTTCTAGTTCATGTCCTGTTTTGAACTAGCTTCTTTTTGGCTATGAGGGCTCTCTGTGTAAAGGGTACAACACACTGTAAATGCTGCTTATATTATCAAAAACAATATCCCTCATATAAAACTAATACTCTCCATTTTCTTTTGTAGTACTTGTTTGCTTCTTCTATGGCTTCATATATAGGGTTAAATATACTTTCCCACATTGATTTAATCATAGAATTACATGTGGGCTACCTTTACATCACTACCCATGTGATTATAAGGAATGCCATATCTCTTAAGCACATTAACATCTTTCTCTATATCTTACATGATCCATTAGGTGGAGATTGTGCTCTTAAAACTTACTTTGCTAAGATATCTTGATGAATATGATGCACACTTTATCCCCACTTCACTCAATTTTGTAGCACATATCAATATAGGGAAGTGCATTTGACCATGTAGATGAAGCCAAAGAAGAAAGAAACAAGTAGTACGAAAGCAAATGGATAATTCTTTTGGTTGAATTTCAGTAAACACACTATTCTAAATTGTTGTTAATTATATCAATTTTGATGAGGGTTACCTCACATAACACACTCAATATAGAGATTTAACACATTTAAACTTATGAATTTATCGACTCAAAGTTGTCTCTTATTACAAAAAGAAAAATTGAAAAACAAAGAATTAAATCCTCAACAAATTGCAACACCTTTTAGCTTACAATCCTCACTTTTGGATTATTCCGCATCTTTTGGAGCTTCAATACTAGTGCTATTTGCGCCCTCTTCTCTTGCTCATGACCTATCTCTCCCAGTCTTTCCCTTGTCTTGGAATTGCCAAAAGTAAGCCATAAATGCACTTGGGCACCTCCTTGCGTGCTTTGGAAAGTGTAACTCTCAACTTCAAAAATAACAAAACATTCAAGAGTCATAACTTTTGATTTGTGCACTTGATTGAGCCCATTTTTTTTAAATTAAAGAGCTTAGAGTGCTCTATGCACCTAGAATTCAATTCATTCAATTTCCTCAAATTTTAGGGCCTCATTCAATCATCTAAAGCCTCAAAATTCAAATTGAAAGTTTTTTTCAAGATTTTTTAGAAACTTGAAATTGTAATCACTTCACATACAGACTTGAATTTGGCTTGAAACTCACCCACAATGTTCTTTTACCAATTCTACAACTTTAGATAAAATTTCAAGTCTATACTTGCACAAACACAAACTTTTTAAAAATAGAGGCATTGCTATTTTTAGCCCTTTTGGAAACTTTAGATGTTCTTGACCATACTATAAGACTTTTTAGAGGAAATAAGCTTCATGGGTATTTGTAAAATCAAAATGAAAATAAAATGAATCATTTTTTTGGGTGATATGAGATTGGTCTTGCACCTTTGGATGCTCCTGCATTAGACATCCAAAATAGTTTGAGAAGTGGCCTTGTCACATCTCCAATGTTTTGAGGAAGACCAATGCAATCAACCTTTTCTTTGGATAACTAGATGAATCTTTAAAATGTCTTCCTTTCCATTTGAACAAGTATTCTTAATACTACCTATTTCTTGTGGTCCTTCCCACATGGCTATTTAAAATCTCTTCAATTTATTCCCTTTTGAAATACGTGTTAGGATATGTTACTATCCTTCTACTTGTCTATCTTTTGTATTTCCTAAATATTGAACATAGGTGAAATATTGATCCCAATTGATAACTCAACTTAATATACATTCCTTGATTCATGCTTCAAAATTTTGTAATGTTCAAATTTATTTAATCTTTAGTTCATTATATGTTCCTATAGGGAATCTTTCCTTCCTAAGGTGGACCATAACCTCTTCTCCAACTTTGAATTATTTGAATCTTCTTTCTTGATATGCTTTCTCCTTATGCCGATTATTCATTTTAGTGAGATGCTTCCTTACCTCCTCATGTAGATCCTTTGTTTGTTCTATAAAATCTTCTACATCTACACACCTCTTCTCCTCCTTATCCATCCTTCTTAATTCTAAAATATTTCTAGGACTACTTTTGTATACAATCTAGAATGGTGATTTTCCTATACTTTCGTTAACTAAGTTGTATGCAAATTCAGCTTGTGTCAAAATCAAGTCTCATCACTTTGGCTTTCTCCTACCAAACATCTCAAAAGGTTTCCCAAACTTATGTTTGGACACTAATGTGTGGGTGATATGCAAAACTAAACTTCAAATATGTTTTTAGCTTCTCCCATAATGTCCTCCAAAAATATCCAATAAATTTTGTCTCTATCTGAAACTATGTTCTTGGGTAAACCATGAAATCTAATTGCTTCCTTGAAAAATAACTTTGCAATATGAACTCCATCATTTGTCTTCTAAAAAGAAATGAAATGTGCCATCTTGGAAAATCTATCAACCACCATAAAATGGGAGCATGACCTCTCTAAGTCCTTAGTAAATCGGGTACAAAATCCATAATGTCTTACTCTGGTCTTTCAAGTACATGTAAAGGCTGATATAAACTAGTATTTTAACTCTCCCTTAGCCATTGACATATCATACAACTTTGTACAAAATTTTTCACATCTTGATACAACTATGGCCAATAATAATTCACTTACTAAGGCAATTGTCTTGTCTCTTATAAAATGTCTTACTAATCCTCCATCGTGCTTTTCTTTTACCAAATTATCTCTCATGGAACTTCTTGGAATGAATAATTGAATTCCTCTAAATAATATGCCATCATGAATTATATAATCCAACTATTGTGTTGTGTCCATGGTGACAAGTTTTAGGCAAGCTCTCCTTGCTTCTAAAAAAATGGATCTTTTGGGTACAAATATTTGAGTTCTTCAAACCCATCATCTTCAATTCTCATCTCTACCAACAAATTTTGCCTCCTACTCAAGATATTTGAAATCGTGTTAGACTTCCCACTTCTATGCTTCAACGCAAATGTATATCTTTCAAAAATTCAACCTATTTCAAATGTCTTTGCTTCAACTTCACTTGGATATTCAAATACTAGAAGACTTGATGATTAGTGTACAAAACAAACACCTTAGGAAAAAGCTACTGTCTCCATTTCTTTAATGCTTGAACAATAGATTTTTTCAATTATAAATATAATACTTCTTCCTAGCATCATTGATCTTTTCACTAATATATGCAATGGGCATTCCTTCTTGATATTTCTCCTATAGTATTGCTAGTAATATCACATTCTACTTGAAATACCTTGTTAAAATTTGGAAGTGCTAAAATAGGTCGCTTTGTAACTTTTTTTTTCAATAAATCAAAACTCTTGGTTGTCCCTAATGTCAATTTAAATTCCTTTCTATCTCCTCTTTTTGTTTTAGTTAAGGGTGCACATATGCTACTGAAATTATTAATGAACTTTTTGTAAAAAACTAGCCAATCTATGAAATGATCTTACCTCAATAATACTCTTTGGTGTAGGCCATTCTATGACAACCTTTAATTTCTTTAGATCCATTTTAAGACCTTTAACTGAGATAATGAATCCCAAATGCACTAACTCTTTCTTCACAAAGGTACATTTCTTTAAAATTATCAAAAATTTCTCTTATTTCAACCTTTCAAAAACTCTATGAACATGTATCAAATGTTTCTCCAAAATTTTGTTAAAAATTAGAATATCATCTAAATAAACAATAATGAACCCCAAAATTCCTTTAGTACCTTGTTCATGAGCCTCATGAAAGTGCTTGGTGCATTGGTTAGTTTGAATGAAATTACCAACCACTCAAATAATCCTTCTTTTTCCTTGAATGTTGTCTTCCATTCATCTCCTTCCTGTATCCTAATCTGGTGACACCCACTCTTAAAATATATCTTTGTGAAGTACTTGGCTCCACTTAGACTATATCATCCATCCTTGGTAATGGGAATCTATACTTATTTGTGATTATGCTGATGACCCTATAATCAATACACATCATACATTCTTCATCTTTCTTGGGTGCTAGTACTATAGGTCATACACATGGACTTAAACTCTCTCAGTTCAACTCATTTCTCAACAATTCTTGAACTTGTCTATTTAGCTCTTCATTTTTTTATATGAATTATGTTGAAAAATGAGGTGTTTTCTTAGCTTAATACTCTATAAAACTTTAATATTGCTGATCTAAGTAAGCTTTTTCTTTGTTACATATATTCTTTGTGGGTGATTATCTTGATTAATCCATTTTACTATTGTAGAATGTAGACAAAAGTTGATAGAAGAACTAGACATGATATTAGAAAGATTACACAAGATGTACCGTGGAGAAACCTCTTCGAGAAAAACTCCACCAAGAATTATTCTTATTATTCACCTCTCAATTACAATTAGCTCCAATTCTTACTTGGAGAGGTGTTTCTTCAGCTTCTTCTACCACCTTTCACAACCTGCAATAAAAACTCTCATAACTCTATTCAACTTGTTTGAGATAAATAGGCTTTAATCAGCTTTGTAAACTCAACATGAGTTACAATTACAATGAACAAGCCCTATCCCTAAAAGGTACGCCATATCTCATGTAAATAGGGTTGGTCCTGAAGAACACAAAACATGTGTTTATCCATTTTATGTCCCAAACTCAAGCTTCAGAATCTCATCTCCTTCCACTTCTGATAATTCCAAAGTTCTTCCTAAAGTTACTTAATAAGAATCCTCTACTTTTAATCGAGCCTCATAAATATCTCAAATATGCAAAAGAGGTAACCAAGAAAGTATCTGGCTTCAAGTTGGACCTAGGCGATTTCTTGTTAACCTAAACATTTAACATCAAATAATCTATTCATGCAAGAATGGTCATCCTCCTGCTAACTAGAGGTAGTTCTTGTAATTGGCCATACAACACAAGCATAGCCATGCATTCCAAGTTAACCAAGCTAACTACATGCAACTCAAAATAACCAATATGTGATGCACATGTAATTCTGTATGTAAATCTGAAGATAATCAGAACCTAATCCTCATGCATGAAAACATCAAACTTAACTCCTAGGATCTTACAGGCATTCTTATGTTATCTCTACTAATAGTTAACCCTGAGGTGAGGTCACCTACCATGTGCACCCACATGCTCCTATTATTTAGGAATAAATACAAATGTCAATTTCATAATCTATTTCATCCAAATATTAATCTCATCCCAATCTTAGTGTTGTTGAACACATTCCAAGAATCTAGGAGATACATGAAATAATTAATGTTTAGGATTTGCAATTAAATGGCATCCTATTTCCAACATTCTCCCACTTGACATTATACATTGCAATTATTCTAAACAAGGAATAATAAGACAAGTACAAGACTCAAGGCCAATGGGCTTCTTGCACCAACTAATCAAACCATGCTAACTTCAAATGCAACCTGCATAATCATGAAGCTTTCAAGCAAATGATTAAGTTCAAGAGAACTTATCTCAGAGGTCTCATAAGATAATCAGAATACTAATTAAAGTGTTAACTTTCTCTCAATTAATAATTTCCATTATCAACCAACCACATTCCTTCCAAGTCTCGATCCAAACCTCTTTAGGAGGTAATAATGCTAAATACCCTGAAAGTGTGTTGAGTTCACATTCAACCAAGGTGTAGGCTCTCATTTTTCTGCTAAAAACTTTCTTGCAAGTGTTCATTCCCAATGAAATGCCCACTATAAGAGAAATCTACCACCTATTTCTCCCTCCTCCTCCAAGTATCCATGAGGACCTGTAACAAACCAATCCATGCCAAACTCCAAATGCAACACAACACTTTCATGAAGTAATCAAACAAATGATTAATGTACCCAATACTTAAGAGAACTACACAAGATCAATGTCAAAGCTCCAACGTTGAACATAAACATGACATCCATGATCTAACCATCTCCTCTTGGGAGATCACATGCATCATAACATACTTATACATCTTAGTCTCAAGAGAACCATGTAATATGCCAAACTCTAAATGCATATCAAGAGTAAACCATGACATCAATAACAAATATACTCAAAACCAAGAAACCATATCTCTAATCACATGGAGATAACCTTACCAATGATGCATCCAAGTCACTGCCAACAACTCCCACTGAACCATGATATTGAGTCACACATGGCATCGTGACTACCATCCTTTTCATGAAGATCACTATATCCTACCAAAGCTCCCACTGAACTGTGATATCGAGCTATACATGGCAACAAGATAAACATCAAACCATTACTGTCAAAAGCATATGGAATTTCAGATATTTCCTTATGATCAAAATTATCATAACATGTACTATGCCACAACTCTAAACCGCTAATCAAGAGTATACCGTGACATAATAACAAAACCATCCTACAACCAAGGATCCACATCATTGCCAAATGCTCCCACTGAACCGTGATACTGAGCAATCCCATGGCATCATGATGCACATAATCAAAACCCCATTTCTGTCATAAGCTCACACCAAACCTATGAATCCAAGCTCTCAATGACACATGATAACAATCCTCTTAAAGCAAGAATATATACCTCTTTGTAACAAACTTATTTTTAAAATCAGCAAATAACAAAAGTAATAAAAGCTCCCACTAAGCCAAAAAACCTCCAATCTTTTAAGAGAAAGGCGTCCCAATACTCTACCCAACCTCAACTCTAATACCAAATGTTGAAAAATGAGGTGTTTTCTGAGCTTAATACTCTGTAAAACTTTAATATTGCTGATCTAAGTAAGCTTTTTCTTTGTTACATATATTGTTTGTGGGTGATTATCTTGATTAATCCATTTTACTGTTGTAGAATGTAGACAAAAGTTGATAGAAGAACTAGACAGGATATTAGAAAGATTACACAAGATGTAACGTGGAGAAGCTTATTTGAAAAATCACCAAGAATTATTCTATTATTCAATCTCCAATTACAATAACTCCACCTTGCTTGAGAATGCTTCTTCACCAATCTTTCTCATGTCAACTTGCAATAAAAAACTCTCATAACTCTATTCAACTTGCTTGAGATAAATAGGCTTTAATTAGCTTTGTAAACTCAACATGAGTTACAATTACAATGCACAATCCCTATCCCTAAATGTATTCCTATCTCATGCAAATAGGGTTATCCTATGAAGAACAATGCTAAAACATGTGCTTCATCCATTTGGGCGTCCCAAACTGAAGCTACAACTTATCCTTCACTTCGGTGATAATTCCAAAGCTCTTCCTCAAAGTTGGCGCCCATAAGTAATCCTACTTAACTAAGCCTTCATAAATATCTAAACATGCAAAAGAGTTAAATCCAAGAAAGCATCTTGGCACCCAAGTTGGCTCCAAGTAATTTCTTGTTAACTGAAACATTTACTCAACACCATTCATGCAAGAATGGTCATCTCGTGTTAACTGGAGGTAGTCCCTGTTATCTATCATACAACTCAAGTTATTAGCCATGCATTCCAAGTTAACTGAAGCTAACTACATGCAACTCAAAATAACCAACATGCATCCAACATGCACTTGCATGCAACTGAAGATAACTGAACCATAACTGAACTGAATTGAACTGAACTGAACTGAATTGAACTAAACTGAACTGAACTGAACTAAACTAAACTAAACTAAAATGATTCTGAACTGAACTAAACTGAACTTCATGCATGCAAACATCAAATCCTAACTCCTAGGATCTTTACATGCATTCAGAAGTGTTATCTCTTACTCTGAATAGTTAACTTAACTCAAGGTGAGTGTCACCTTACCATGTGTGCACCCACATGCTCCTATTATTTAGTAATAACTACAAATGCCAATTTCATGATTTATTTCATCAAATATTAATCTCATCCTAATCTTAGTGTTGTTGAACACATTCCAAGAACTTAGGAGATACATGAAATAATTAATGTTTAGGATTTGCAATTTAAATGACATCCTATTTCCAACAAATTATTTATGGGCTGCCTTGTTAGGAAAACTAGCTCATGGTATCAAGTCCATTTGATGACTTATGCTCCTCATTGGCAGAAAACCTTTAGGTAAATTGTTAGAAACTATATCTTGGAATTCATTCAACAAAATTATAATTTTTATGGGTACATATTCTCCTTCATAGGTTTTAACTTAGATCTCACTCCATATTTTTTCAAAGAGTAGGTGTTAGCATGATCATCATGGATAACACACCTATCATACTACCTTGACCTTTCCAATAGAAAGTGACATACATCCATTGGCATTACATCACATAACGATTCATCATTATAATATTCGATCTTAAACTTTATAAAACTTTTTTTATTAACCATTTAACCTTATGATTTTTTTGCTTCCAAGCAATCCTATATGGATATGGGTGCTCTATTATTTTGAAATTTAAGATTGTAACCATTTATTCAAAAATCGGATTATCTAAACTTCCACTTTCAATGATTATATTACGACATTTACCTCCTGAATTACACTTTTTCTAAACAATTTTTTTCTTTGGGTTGGTTCTTCTTTTCCTTCTTCAATAAGGCTCTTTTTATGACAATAATATATCCTATTTTAGCTTCTTTTTAATGTTAAGATCTAGTCTCCTCACCTACACAAGCAACTCTAGCATTACCCTTTGGTCTTTTATTTGTTCCTCCTTGATTTTATTGATAGTCATATGCTCTATGCCCTTGTTCACTATATATGAAACAAGCTCCTTTAAATATTCCTCTTTCATGTTCACTTCCAAATTTCCCTCTTCCTCTTTGGTACCCATCATCTTGTCCTTGATGGTTGTGTGCATTTTCACCTCTTATTTTTACTAGTGCCTACATCTTCATTTTTCTTTTGCTCATCTTCTTGTCCACAACCTCCACAATATCTTCCCCTATTTCTTCCTCTATGACCTCCATAAGATCTTCCCCTTGTTTTTCTTCCATGCCCTCTTTCTCTTTTCTTTCTATCAAATATTTCATGCAATATTTTTTCTACAATCATTGCAAACATATGCATCATCAATACTCAAAATAACTAGGCTTAATTTTAATTCGATATTGGGTTTTAATCCATTGATATACTTGGATACCTTTTCTTTGTTAGCCCGTGTAACTTGATTTGAAGATAAATTTGAAAAAATATTTAGTTTATTCCTTGACTATCTTATTCATTTGTCTCAGACTTTGCATTTT
>VDFB02158347.1:0-23058 GCA_007258455.2 Sequoia sempervirens | reverse complement strand
AAAGCCTAATTAATCCCATTTTCCAAAAGGGAAACTTGTATTAAACAATTGCAAGCATTAATTAAATTGTCTTGAAATTGGTGTGTCCTAGGTTTTGGGCCTAGGATCCATTCACCCAAGGGCGAATGGGCCCCCTTAAGTTTAGGAGCCCAATTTTGATATGTTTTTGGCTAGCATTTTATGATCCAAACTCAATTTGAAATTCTCATCCTTTTGATGTTTGAATTTCAAGAAATTAGAAAATTATTTATAAATACAAGGTCTTTTTATCAAATTCAAATCCTAAGATATCTAGAACTCATATGCAATCATTCACAAGAGAAAATATTATTGTCAAAGGTGTTCAAGAGCATATTTCTCAGTCATTTGTTGCAACATTCAAGATCTCCAACATCATGCCAAAGTTATCTTCATCCATGCATGTTTTTGGAGCTAACATTGTGATGTAGGTTTCAAGCATTAAGTCAAAATTCAAGCATCAAGTTCAACATCTAATCAAGCCATTTCATGAAGATCAATACCTTGGAGAGATTTGTTAGATTTCAGTCCTTCAAGGGTTTCATTCAAAGGTTTGGTGAGTTGTAACAAGCAAGTGTTCATTCATCATTCCTTTCTTTCATGTTTCATTTCATTACAAGGTTTAATTACCAAAATGGGTTTTGACAAAGGCAAACCCCCATTCACCAAAAATAAACATTTTTCCCTCTTGTGTGTGTTGCAGATATTAGGTTGAAGAAGGATTGAAGACTCATTTTAAAAGTGCAATTTTGCAAAGTTGTCAAAGTTGTCAACATTGTCGTCAAGCCACAAAAACTTATTTACATAATTTAATTTTAACTTTCGACTGTGAAATTTGGAGGAATCGGGAGTGCAGACCTAGGAGCATAAGACTGTGAATGCAACTTTTGGATCCCTGTAGGAAGACCCTTTCACCCTAGGGTGAATGAGTCCCAAGAGGAGACTCTGCAGGAGCTTCTTGTGATAGGTGCATAAAATCATATCTTTCTCAGATCTGTTGGAAATTTCTAGATTCTATCAAATTAAGGTTGTAAATTGATGTTTCAAGTGTTACATTCAATAATTGCATTTATCTGGTATTCTTCATTTATCTCCCAAAAGTGCATTTCAGGTTGATTTACCCCATCCTCAATCATAAGGAAAACAATATATCCATCAAGATTGACTCACCTAAGGGTTGAAAGTCTAAAAGTCAATCTTGTCCTAGGGGGTCTCTTTTTCCTAATGAAAGTGTGGAAATAGGTACGTTACCTCCATTCACAACCTACCTCACCTATTCCCCTTCATTTCAATACCATAGAGCATCTCCCTTCCAACAAAACTTATCTAAAATACTAGGATCACTATTTAACTGTTGAATGAGATTACTTGTAGCAACATCATTATGATACTTGGCTTTAGCTTTTTCCACCCAACTTTCTTGTGTTATTGAAATGACACACAATAAGGCTTCATCTCTCTCATCCTTCCTAAAAATTGCATCTACCACAATATTTTCCTTCCCTTTCTTATATATACAATCTCAATATCTTAGTGACCCATTTTTGTTGCTCTTCAGAAGAAAATCTTTGTTCCAAAAAATATTTGAGGCTATCTTAATCTGTCTGAACCTTGAAGTGTCTACCCATTAGATAAGGCCTCTATTTTTTTATTGCATGAAGAATAGATAGCATTTCCTATTGAAATGAGAGAGAAAAAATGAGATTGCTCTCGAATCAAAATTCAATCATTTGCATTACACAAAAATTATTACAAAGTATTGGCATTATAAGGCCATTTTTCCCGTACGAAACTAATTATGGGAATATAACTTCCAAAACCTAATTTATTTATTAAATTAACAATAACATGTTAATTTATTTATTTAATTATTTTATTTAACTATTTTATGTCATATACTAAATTCTAACATTCCCCCTTAGTACTGACATAGAGAAAAAACTAAAAAATTAGTACAAATATTTGTCACTTTGATGCAGAGCAGAGAGGAAAACCATTTACAATCACAACTCAAGGTATTTCAAACAAATCTTCAATCCACAAAACCCTATCTTATCAACTTTTCACTATTCTTGCTTATTCTCCTTGTAGGTCTCCAAACTCGATTTTTCATGCACATCTTTTAGAATACTCCAAAAACCCACAAAAGAATTAGCTTTTTAGATACCCTTTTAGACAAACATCAACATGTACAAATTGTGCATATGGTTTTTTTGGAACATATCCTCCAAATAATTGTTGTCCCGATGAAAATGGCTACAATTAACCCTCTTTTCCAAAGCATCACCACTATAAACACCATGCCAATCACAAATCTCTTTTGAAATACCTTTATCAGGTTAGAAAACCCCAAAATCAACAACTTTTAAAGATTGGAACACTCACTAATACACCAAACCCAAAAACCCTTGCTTTAGGCCTTTCAAATGCTTGAAACAATGAGGGTTTACTGAATCTAACAACTCCACACCTTGTTTCACTCTTCCAACGCCTTAGACACATCACTTAAGGTCTTCCCATGCTCTCTAAACCGCCTCCAATCCTTTATCATTGCATTTGTAGCAAATCTCAACTTGGAGCCATCATCTTCAAGTCAAAATTCATTAAATATCACCTAGGGCAGCAAGCAAACTTCATCTAAACGACCTTCCCTACTCCTAAAACCTACATAAATCAATAACCTACATCTATGGGGGGCATTCCACCAAGTTAGAAGCAATTTAACCAGGTGGAATGGCTTAAATCTTCATTTTATACCCTCAAACCTTCAAAATCTAAGCACCTACAATAAAATGGCTATAAAATGCTCCAATCTTTATGAAATCAACTCATACCAAAACCAAAATTTTGTTTACTCACATATCCATCAACTATCATGAATTTGGGAGAAAGAACAAACTATACAATGGCCTGAAGCAGCAAAGTTTGCTCGAAAACACACAAAAAATGGAGTTTCTTATTGCTTATTCCACAAAATGAACACCAAGAGACTATCTTCGACCCATACACAATGTATTTGAACCTTAGACAACCCAAAACCAACCAACAAACTGACTCAAACTGCCTTTTAACTTCCATGACCGTTGGTATTCCAACTTTATGCATTTTTGCACTTTTACAAGACAACATTTTGACAATATTTGTAAAATATGACCATAAGCACTAAAATGACTCCAATTACATTATGAATGGTCTATTATGACCTTATTAGACTCAAAATAGGACTCAACACACCAAAAACCTATTAAAGACCTTATTTACCAAAATGCACTAACATGGTGCCCCTGCACCACACTTTGATGTGGAATTTCTAGCACATATCATTTGGATTCAAAAGACCTTCCTAAAGCATGATTGCACGTTCCTATTGGGTGTAAATTTCATGAAAAAAAAACTAAATTCCATGTTGTGAGCCTCAGTGAAATTTTTTTAGTGATTTGAAAGAACTCTTGTTTTTCCCAAGTTGAAGTTATATGAATTCCTTCTTGCTTCGATGGGTGTGCAAACCCTAATCCAAGGCTCCCACTTTGGCGCAAAGATGCTGATAAAGATTGGAAGTTTGGTTTTATACCTGCCTTATCTATGCTCTCTCAATTTACATGCATTGTTTCCAAACTTTCATTTTGGCGTGGAATTGTAAAATGACATTTGAATGAAAATTTCTATTTTTGTTGAAGCTAAGGTTTGGATATCACAAGCCATCATTTGTTACCTTTCTCCACGCATTTTATAGCAACACTCTGATATCCTTATATTTTCTCCAATGGAATATCCCAAAACTTCCAATATGAATATTGGCTACGGTGAAACCAACTAAAGAACAAAGTAAAGACGACATCCACAGAAATGGTTAGCCGCATAGAATACAGAATGCAAAATGCAGAATGCCCGATATGCAACATATAGGAGCGATGCTAGCAATATGAACAATTCTGGAATCCTCAATCCTCCAAATTTTAAACACCTAGATATAAATTGTGGGACATATAAATTTTAAATTTTACTATTTTTTTTTGGAATGACAACATTGAACAAAATGAAGTGTCAAACAATGGAAAGAATAAACATGGTGGAGAGAAAAAGAAGAAATGCAAATGAATGAAGTCAAAAAGGGTTTTGCACATGGTCTACATTGCTCACCTGTTGACAAATGCAAGAATGGTAGAAAACAATAGCAATTGCATGTGGTCTTCACTGCACACACCGATGTGAGAAATAAACAAATAAATGGAGAGTGATCAAAGAGAGGTCCAAGAAGAAACCCGCTCTGATACCATATTCAAATGAGAGAAAAAACATGATTGCTCTCGAATCAAAATTCAATCATTCACATTACACTAAAAAACTATTACAAAGTATTGGCATTTTAAGGCCATTTTTCTCGTATGAAACTAATTATGAGAATATAACTTCCAAAACCTAATTTATTTATTAAATTAATTAATTAAATTAATTATTTAATTTATTTTTAACTATTTTATGTGATGTACTAAATTCTATCATTTCCTTCTCATAAATAGGTTTGAGTGGATTCTTACCCTTTAATTGATGACTCAAAAGTAATCAGTCGATCCTCTTGCATGAGAACTGCTCCTATCTTGTTTCTTGAATCATCACATTCCACAATAAAATCCTTGGTGAAGTCAGAAGTGGCAAGCATTGGAGTTGTAGACATAGCCTCCTTCAATCTCTCAAACGCAGCCATCACTTTTTTGGAAACTGTAATTTTATAATAACTCACCTATTTCTAATTCAATTTCCCCAAATTTTGGATTGTAGGATCCTTTCTTAAGTATTCCAAAACCCACAAGAAATCAGACTCCAACTCAGCGGGATTTGAGAGATATGCACCTTCCAATTAAATTGTGTAAATACCTTAATTTTGCAATAATTTGCTCAATTCTACTCCAATTTCTCTAAAATCTAGATTGTAGCTTGTTTAATATGGTCTTCAAAAACCCTTTAAAAATAAAAATAAAATTGACAAAATCTGAAAGATATGTGCCCTCCAAAATGACCTTCAATATTAAGAAGACACCTTGCCTCTACTATGCCAAGATCATGCTTTGATACCACTTGTACAACGAAATAACTTGTGTAGTAGAAGAATATGATATGAAATATGTTGCAAATACTTGATAATAACTAAGAATAACAAGCCACTTTGAGGTGGCAAACCTCCAAACATCTCCAATAAGAACACAATTCACAATATAATGATAAAATAGGACTCACAACTTCCTATCTATACCTATTTATACCTAGGATATCACCCAAGACAACTTGAATAACCCTATAGACACCTTATGTCGACCTAGATAACTAAATAACAATATAATAATGATAATATGACTTAATTAAGAGTTAAGATAGCCACAAGTTGACTATTCATCACTTGATGTAATCTAATATTAAGAGCATAACACTTTTCAACTCACGAAAACTTAATTACAAAATTATCCAACAATGATCCGATAGTGTGACAAGCAGAGAACATAAGCCCTAACCTGGCACCAAAGGATTGTGAAATCATATCTGAATTATTCCTATAAGGATAGTGACACCTAGGGCACCTATGTCCAACATTTTCAGCTCCAAATTTATATCATAGGTGCACAGTGTCCTACTTAATCCATTTATGTAGTCTGTTTCTATCCATGATTTTCCAAATATGTTGTTTTTGCACCAAAATAGTCATTTGCATTATTAGGTCATTTGAACCATTACATTTCATCCTTAAGTTTATTTCATATTTGGTCAAGAGTAGGTTGGCTCACCTTTTAGACTATAAGTCAATCATATATCTTGTCCAAATCCATCAAACCCCTACTCCCTCAATTATAAATGAAATGCCCCATGTGAAAAAATGCCAAATCCTAAAACTAAAACCCTAGGGTTTCACTTTTTCACCATTTCACATAGTAAGTCTAAGATAAAACTTTGTACACTAAGACATCATTAAAGACTACTAATAGACAAGTACATTTTGCTAACAAATCACATGAGCATTACCAATCATATATGTGAAAATTACCACCAAATTCAAATGAAAAAATTGTAGTCAATGATATTTGGTTTCTATTGGTGCATTGGTGGGTTTGAATAGTGTCATTTGAATAAGAAGAATTTAAATTGATAAGGCGAGAACAATATTAACAAATTACAACTTATTAATCTTTAGAACATTATTAAAGAATATTAGGGTGATTCAAAATCTAAAAAAATCATTGAAGGCATAATTTATTTTCAAGACAATTTAATAAAGATATGTTTATATATCTTTATTATTAACTCAATTATTAAAAATATTAAAATGAAACTTGAAATATGACTTTAATCATTCAAATATAATTTAAACATAAACAAAACTTAAATATAATCAAATTGTCCATCCAAATAAAATAAAATGTATATGATATAATTCCAACCATACAAATGTTTTTTATATAATAAAAATTTCATTGCATGTTTCTTAATAGCTATCAACTATTTACTAAATCTAGAATTATACAATAAAACTAATTTCTTACTTCAACCATTCCAATGGGAAAACCAAAAGTAGATTTGGCATTTAAAGTGTGATTGATCAAAGGGGTATATGTAATTTAGGTTCATCTTCACAAAACCATTTATTTATATATTGTTTAAATGCAATACATTTTTTTAAAGAATGTATTTTTCAATTTCAGTACTTATGGACCAAATCATTGACTCTCGATGGATGTTTCGCATTATCTTGAATTTCAGCCTGTAATAAATAAATAAATTATTGTTAATCAAATAAAAAAAGTGATTGTATTGCCTCCTATTCAATAGGCATATAATAAAAAGAAAAAGATTAGTTTACTCAAATTAAAAAAAAAAATCTAGCTCTACTGCTTAAGCATGTTAATTTTAAATAATATTCGCCACTACTTGTAATCTCTAAACTTTGGGAAGGAAAGAGTTCAACACAATTAAGAAAATATAAGTAATAAATTAATGAACTTTTAGATTAATTTTATAATTTAAAAAATTATGTAAGAGTTATTAAAATATTGATGACACTTTTAACTAATATTTTATATCAATAAATATAAAGGAAAATTAATTTGTGATCATATTTTTAATTTATTTATGATTTAGTATTTAATTTTAAGAAGAATTTTTTAAATAATTTAATTATAATTAAAAATGTATATAACCATCTTTAATAACAATAAATTAATTTTATTTTTTAATAAAAACTTGATAATTATAATAAAATAATAATTATAAAAGATTATTATTACAATGTCAACATTGAAAATTTAAAATGTTTCTCTTTTATATTTTAAATTATCTTATTATTAAAAATATTCACTATAAATTGTCTAAACTTTCATTGAAAATAATAAACATTCTTAATAGTAGAATATGGAATTCTATTGATAAATAGATGTGGTAGTGCAAATTTCATATCCTCCTGATTCGTAGTCTTTTGCATTGAAATTTTGTTTAACCTTGATATTTTGATAGGGTTTACTAATACAAATGTTTGCCCATGCTTAAACCCTACTACAACCCTAAGTCTAAGGAGCATTGCAATCACTTTTGTTATAATTTCATGATGACCACCTATGCTCAGTTACTTGGCTTTTAAGTTGTCACTTAAGGGTTGTTCCCTCATGCATTTACCGACCCCTCTTTCCTAAGTGACTAATTAGACCCGCCACTCAAAATAACCTATTAAATTCCTAAGGTCTTGTGTGTGTGTCCCCCATATTTTATTTACCCGTCACCCCCTTCGTTCCCTAGTGACACAAGTTGTTTTAAGTGCACGTCTTATAAAATCCTTAAGTTACCTGTGCCCCGCATGTGGACCCCACTACCTCTATGCTCCATTCTGTAAGAATATTTTATTGTGAAAATAATGCTCCATAAAATCTTTAAAATCTCAACAAGTGTCACCCTTTTAGTGGATTCCATCATTTTGCGGGAGGTATATTGTTAAAGGTGAAAATTAGTCGTGAAACTATGGAAATGATGACATGTGGCATGTTTAACGTCATTCATGGCTACAAGTCTTTTATAAAGACCAGATGTGGACACATGGCACATTTTAAGGGTATTTTGTGGGCAAGGCTTAAATTTGATGGTCAACCTTTCCTGTCAACAAATTTTTTAATGACGGTTATCTATTCAAAGGTGCCCTTAAAACATTATGATATACCTTAGTGTACGTAAAATTATATATAAATAAAATATATATATCATTATAATTCTATATAAATTTTGACAATCTATCCAAAATCTCTCCTTTCATTTGATACAATCTTCTTAAAATTTGGATTGTATTTTACGACAAAAATCTCTAAATACGGTCATACAACCATCAAATTTAAGCCTTGTTTGTGGGGTATCTCAACAAGGTCCCAAAGTGCCTTATGGAATTGCAAAAAAATGGGCACGTGGCTTGATCTCATTGTTCCTGACATGCCTCATGTCAAAGGATAACTTTATGAGGAGTTCAATGAGTGCCACATGGCCCAATCTCAATAGCATGAACTGCTAGTTCGCAAGCTCTTTGTAGTGGTTAGATTTTTGAGGTGCGAAACTATAGAAAGCTACCACATGATCACGTCAACAATGCTCGAGTTGTCTTTGTGTGGCCCATCCTCTATAATATGTAAAGTGACCCCACATGGATTAAGCTCATTTTTCAAAGATCTTTTCAACTCACATCAAATATTTCAAATCAGTCATTGTTGATGATCATCAAATCTTCTCATTTCACCCAAAGATCAACAACCTACATTCAAACTTAGAAAACAAATGACTACATGCTCTAGCTTGAGAAATTTGAGAGTAATGGTGGACAAGATAGCTTCTACCGGATCTTTAGTGAGATTTCTTCTATAAATGCTACAAACCAGCTAGTAATTTGACTCATTTGGCATCTAAAGCATCTGTCGAGAAGAATTGAAGAGCTCCAATGATCTTTGCAGCAAACTAGGGTTTTCAAAAGCGAGAAAACAAGTACATATATATCCAAGAACTTCACCTAATTTGTTGTTATAGGGTTGTGATTAAGTTGGTATATACCTTAAGTGTCCTGAACTACTCTAAATTTCCCCAGCTATTATCTAAAAATATCAAAAGCTTTGGAAACAACCTTCCCTAATTTAAACTTGAATTAGAATCATGAACCCTCTGAGAGACCAACCTTCCACTCCAAAACGATCGTTGGACGAGGACCTAATTTTCCAACTCCTTTGTTCATCAAAGAGGCTGATTAGGGTTCATGTGTTTTTGGTGCAATTGATGGCATAGTGAACAATGCCAGAGTGCAAAGATGCAATAATGCCTCTCACAAGGTGGGAGTTATTTGTTCATTGATATGGGAAAAGGAATTCTAAGGTCACCATTTCCAATGTATGGACCTATGACTTAAGGAAGTTAGTAGTACCCAATGTATTCATGGATGTGGATTTCCTTAAACACATTGCAGCCAATTATGATAAAAATGTAAGAATGGTTAAGGCTATAAATGGTGGAGAATTAATCAAAATAGACAAGGCTTTCATTTCTGAAGTTTTCAAATTGAAATTGGTTGCTTATAAAGCTATTGATTTTGAATTGTTGAAACAAAAGTTTCAACATGATAGGAACAATTATAGGATGCATTGGCACCCTAGGTATAGAGTAAAGGGTTTTGATAGGAAATATATCAGAATTACTCAAAATGAAATGGAGCCTTTCAATTTGGAATCCTTTGAGGATTATTTCATAAGGACACACTATGCTTTGTGCTAAGTTCTTGGAGGTGATGCACAAACCAAAATTACGGTACTCCTCATGCATAGGCCAGTGGACATTTAAAATCCTCTTGTAAACATTGAGTTTGAATTTGCAACATTTATTGCAAATTCCATCCATAAGCACCTCATGGAAGTAAAAAAGAATAATAAAGTGATTAACTTCATATAGTACTCCCTGCTTTGTCATATGTTCTTGTA
Source organism: Sequoia sempervirens (assembly GCA_007258455.2). NCBI lineage: Eukaryota > Viridiplantae > Streptophyta > Pinopsida > Cupressales > Cupressaceae > Sequoia > Sequoia sempervirens. The sequence continues at coordinate 13,063 of VDFB02158347.1, read as the reverse complement.
TACAGGAAGTGGGACAAGGGATAGTTCCCTACAAATCCATATGGATGATGGAAAAGGAAATCCCATCCCAATCCAATGTTGGGCACATGTTTGGGATAGGCATTGTGATGGTGCAAGTTTTGTATTATTTGAAAACTACTTTGTGAGAAAATCACTCACACATTTGGGAGTGGAAGAGGTCAGATTGCACAAAGAAGTCTTGGATTTCTTAAGACCCAAAGAAAAAACACTAGAGGAAGGAGTGCACCATAACTGGGGAGATTGGTATCTTCATACTGACTCCACTATCATCAAAATCTATGGGTGCCCTATTGGACCACACATTTTGCCAAGATTTGTGCCTTTCAGAATAACATCTTTGGAAATCATGTGGCAACTGAGTGAAGTAGATAAGCTTCGCCTTGGAGGGATCATTTTTCCCATTTTCCAGTCTTTTCTAACTTCACGGTTAATAGAGATGGATTGGATCAACTATACCCAACACTGCAAAAATATAAGATGGCCTAGGAAATCTTAATAGCCTTTGATCCAGAGGATTTCATCAATCAGGTTAGGGTGAACATAAAAAGGTCAACCTACCAGCATAAGGTCTACTTCAGTAAAGATGTCATAAAAAATTGCAAGGATGACCAAGAAGCAAATGATAGGAAAAGCAAATGTACAAAATTTAAAATGGTCGAGGATGCTAAAAGCAAGAACGATCTTGATTATCAAGGTGCATTTGTCGAGATAAGGGATCCAAGTGAAATAATTTAAATAATCTCACAGAATACTAGTAGGATAATTGGAAAGGCCCAGGTGCTTGAAGAGAGGCCCACCTATCAACCCCCCATTAACCCATTTGTTTATTCTTTCAAAAGGAGGCCCAAGGGGCCTATAATAAGAGAGTTTGTCCAACCCTCTCCCCCTCATGCACCATCACCATCTCCCCCATAGATGCCACTATCCCCTCCACAAGTAGTCGTTGCATCCCCTCCACAAGAGCAACCACATAAGAGGAGGAGAACTAATCAACCACCTTTAGTTGATCATTGTATTGGATCTAATGAGGAGGATGAAGTTGAAGTGACTAAAGAGGAGGTGAATAAAGGAATGCCCTCTCCCCCAAGGGAAACTGGAGTTAGATTACCTCAGAGCATATTAGGAATTGACACCACTGATGGAAGAGATGAGGCCAATGATATTAGGGCATTGCCTTGCCAAAAATTCATTTCAGATAATGAATTTGTAAAGACTAAAGAATTTAAAGATTTTGTTATTAGGACTTGAAGAGGGAAGAATACTTCTAGAGGCTTGAGTGACAAAAAGCAGGAGCTCCCTAAGAACAATATGAGGAAGTGACAAAGAAAGTACTGTCAGAAATGAATTTTGATGCCAAGAACATTACTCCAAAGGAGGGGAGGAAATTGGTAAGGAATAGCGGATTATTGCCAGTCCCAGAATGGTACATTGCTTTAGCCATTGCCTTTGATACAATAAGGATACAAGATGAAGAAGTATTTTCTTTAGAAGAACAAGAACAAGTGACACTATCATGATCAGGGTTCAACCCTAAGTGGGAAACCCTTGCAATTTGGGCCCTAGCCCCAAACACAAATAAGCCTTAGGTTGCATAAGTGGCTCGAGATGTCAGGGGAGACCTAGTAAGAAAGATGGTATCTAATACCTCAACCATTTAAGTTCTTGCATTAGAAGTTTATACTGCCAAATTCAGTGGGGCTACTATCCAAGAGTTTAGAAAATATGTATGATAATTTTCTACAAGACCATTTAGCAGTTACAAAAGAATATAATAAATCAAGGATAAAATAAGCCCAAGCAACACATCCCCCCAGTGACACACAAGGAACTAGCTCTTATTCGACATCTATTGAGAATCTAGACAGAGAAAAAGGAAGCTTAAGGAAAAGGTTTAGATGCTAGAAGAGAAAATGAGGGGTATTCAAAATGACCAACATGAAGGCATGTTGCATGTTGTGTCAAACATTTGGGAACTATTACCTGATTTTTTATGAAAAATTAGAACAAAAAAAGAGAAGGAAAATATTTTCTTTAGAAGAAAGTCAAAGTCAAAGTCAAGGGAAAGTCAAAGTCAGAGGATAAGGATTTCAAAATATATTATATCCATAGAGGATAATAATGACAACCCAGGATAAGATTGACAACTCATAAAGCAAAAAGGTGAATCTTATCCACAAGGGATAAGGATTGAAAAATATCTTATCCATAGAGGATAAGGATGACAACTCAGAGGATAAGATTGGCAAGTCATAAATCGAAAAGCAAAATATTATCTACAAAGGATAAGGATGACAACTCATAGGAAAAATATCTAATGACTACATGAATTTTTGATTTTAGGCTCTCAAAAATCTATAAATAAGAGACCTATGCTTGTTGCAAAATATTGGAAAAATTTATTGTGACAAAGTGACATTTAGTCCTTTGATTTTTTCAGTCAAAATCAGATCTCTAGTTTTGTAATTTTCTTCATTGATTGCATCTCCAACCTTGTTTCACTTTGAAATAATGGTTGATTGTATGCTTGTGATGTAATATTTTACTATTTTTCTAGAAAACAGTCATTGTAGCAGCCTTCAGTGAATCAAAGATCAATATTTTTGCCTCTACTTGTTTCAATTTCCTCTGTGTATGAAAGAAAATCAGGTATTATTGTGAGTTTTATGACTCCTTGATCACTGCTATTCTAAGTTTACCTCTGAATTATTGTGTGAAGCCTTAGATTGAGATTTATAGGTTGTGTTGCTGAAAGGAAGCGTAAATCTACTCTATTTGGTGTATCACCTTCATTTTCTATTTTAGATTTAGATTATTAGATCTCTCATCTCTTTTCCCAACAAGGTTCTTTAGTTAGAGTTAGGCTTTAGGTGATTTACCAAGGGGAAGTTGTCCTTTAATCGGAGGTTGATCTCGAATTTTGTGAGTCCCACAACTTGAGAGGTCATCCCATGTTTCACAAGATAGCTAGATTCAAGATTCAACAAGGTGCATATTCCAGGTGATAGCAGGAACATTTAATGTCCACAATTTTGAGAAGTTTGGAGAATGTTCATAGAGATTATTCCAACCTTGTAAAGGCAATTAATAGGGTGGTAGAAGATAAGGAAAATACTAGGGAAATTATGAATAAATGGATCCCTAGAATAAATGTATTAGAAGGAATGCATAAAGGATTTGCACATGAGGAATGTATGAAGGAAAGAGGATGTGTGGGCTTAGTGTGTAGTCATTGTCCCAGTGTGCAAGGAGTATCATACAAGTTTGAGAAACAATTGTCAAATATTGAATTCAAACTGGAAAACAAATTCAAAATAGAAAAGGGTTAATTGTTTGATGAAATGTCTATGTTTGGAATAGGGAAAGTGAAAAAAATTGCATCCAAATTTGCTTGAGATATTTTAGTGGTCTTAGAGCAAGAGGTTATGCCATGCAATGGATTTTAATTGCAAATCTTTATAGAAGAAATTTCTAATCAATTTTGGGGGTTTCCAATTGTTTTCTTGCATTTTTTGAATCCAGAAGTTGGGGAAAAATCATTTTGGGTTTGCTTTTGGTTAGTGACCAATACTTTTTTTTAGTTGCAGTAGTATGTTGGTTGTTTCAACGAGGACAATGGAATCCATGCAAGAACTTTTGACAGAATTGATGCAAATTTTTGAAAAATATGATAGAAATCTAACAAAGTTTCTAGAGTATTCTAAAGTGTTAGAATCTCTTTCTACATAAGAAAAGGAAGTAGATACCAAGGTAAGGAACTAATCAATTTTGGGGGTTTCCAATTGTTTTCTTGCATTTTTTGAATCCAGAAGTTGGGGAAAAATCATTTTGGGTTTGCTTTTGGTTAGTGACCAATACTTTTTTTTAGTTGCAACAGTATGTTGGTTGTTTCAACGAGGACAATGGAATCCATGCAAGAACTTTTGACAGAATTGATGCAATTTTTTGAAAAATATGATAGAAATCTAACAAAGTTTCTAGAGTATTCTAAAGTGTTAGAATCTCTTTCTACATAAGAAAAGGAAGTAGATACCAAGGTAAGGAACTATACATGTACAAAAAAAAGGGAAATTAGTAGGAACGAACTTAGAAGACAAAATCTTTTCTTCTCGTGCAAAGGAACCTGGGAGCCTAATCACCAATGCATAGGTAAGAATGTGAAGAGGCTTGAGGAAGAACAAATAATTTCAAAAGAAGATTTGTGCAAAAAACTTTTTAATGTAGAAAATAAACTTGAGCATTTATCTCAGTCAAAATATGTTTTTCTCAATACTTTGGAGGAAGTAGAGGATTGTTTACATAGGTTGGATCAGTCACCTTCTCAGTTAATTTAAGTAGCCATGATTCTTGTAGTGACTTCCTTGGGTAAGCAAAATTTGTTGAGACACAAGGATAATGAGGTGAGATTGATTGTCACTTCTTGTTTAAGCAAAATTATTAAAATAGCAACTCCTAAAACTCCATACAATGATGACATAATGATGAGATATTTCAATTGTTGGTGGATAGCTTCCAAGGTTTAGATAATGTAATGACCCCTTTTTGGGTGGAAGCACTTAAACCCAAATCTTTCATTAAAGTGTTTCTCAAATAGACATTAGAAGTGTTAAAGATAATTAAGTTTCATTGATAATATATAATAAGAGCAGAGATGATATAAATATTTCATTCTTTTCAAAGGACTATTTGTTTCCTACTTATTACTTCACTACGAATGACTCTTTTATAATATATTTCATAAATACATTAGGCTAGACGTTAATATATGTCTAGATCTCATAGATGGATTCTATTATACCGTTTAGCATTGAAGCGAATGAATAGAGTCATTATTACTTATAAGGCTCAATAATTGCCGCAAGCATCATATATATATATATATTCAACAATTATTAATGTGATATTCAAGTTCCCAATATATTCATCCACCATACTATATTTAAATATATCCATGATCCATAATATATTTAATTATATTTATATGCGTCACTGATATCTGAATTAAATTTAGGCCCTACGCTTAGTATTTTGAAGGCATTTTTACCTCCAACGGTGTAGATTGCTGACAGGCAATCGCCTGCGATGAAATCCATCTCAGCCGCTCGCCATTTTTCCCGGATGGAACAGAGTTTTATGTCGAATGGTGTAGATTGCCTGACAGCCCATGGACGATGACGAAACAAATCTCAGTCGTTCATCATTTTTCGCCCCTTTTTGCTGCTTTCCCCGCCGCTATCCGTCTCTTCAACAATACAGTCTGATATTTAGGTTTCTAACAATGCATGTTTACTGAACTAGAGGAAGCGATCACGAAGTCGATTCCACGACTCTGCGCGACACGAGGTTTCTTGAGGAGGATGAAGGTGGAGGAGTCGGAGAAAGATGAGATTGTGCAGACTGCAAAAGCCACATTGAGAGGTCCACTTCTCAAGACAAGCTCCCTGTTTCGGAAAGGCAGCTCTACCAGATATTAGAGATGCATTACCAAAAAGCACTGCAGATATTTTTACGCCGAAGGCGTCCCCACGCTGAGGTTTTGCAACCTCTTTCCATGCCGAACGATGGAGATTGCAGGATAGACGATGGACTGCGATGAAACGCATCGCAGCGATTCATCATTTAAATGTACTACTTACCCTAATGCTCACGCTTCACCCTTTAACTCATTTATCTTGGTTTGAAATAGGGAATGAGGCCGTCGCTGCACCTACAGGTAGCCATGGCGTCCAAGGGAAAGAAAAGAGGGTTTCCAGATAGATTGGGAGGACAAAGCCCTTTGCTTTATTTTATTTTTTCTTCTTTCTTCTGGGGCCTAACAATGATCTGGTCGCCTTGCACTTTGTAGGAGAAATAGCTGCCCATCTCATTTTCTTTTTTACTCTTTTATTTCCCTTCCTTTATGTTATTGATTCATTGATATTTTATTCTGGTTTGAGACTACTACAGGGACGTGTACATGGCGGGCATTAGATATAAACTATACTTTGAAAGAAAATAGCTGCCCTATAACCCCCAACGCATAGGTCCATTTCATGCCTTGATAGTAGCAGTTGCACAAGGAGATAAGGGCGCCATCATTCTTCTGCAGGGGACGGCATGGCAGGGGCTTTTGAGTGGGTTCCAATGTGACTGGTGCTAGAAACATCAGTCATTCAAAGGCCTGAGCAGATCACGTCTCAGCACTGCGGAATTTTCTGTTCTTCTCCCTGTTGTTATCATCATCTATTTGTTATTATCTTCCTTTGATCTTGATTTCATTTTATTTAGCTTAAATATCTCCCAAATGTGTTCCATAAAAAGTTATTCATTTTCCTACCTCTAATGTTCTTTATCAACATATTCAAATGGGAAATGGATGGAAGGATTATTGAGCCATTTGTAGAAGACATGAGATTTAAAGCCTCAAATGTAATTGACATAGACATAAAACAATTAAATTTTGATTTCCCTCAAATTTGAGAGGGTCGGTCAGAATGTGACAGTTAGTTCACTTGAGTTGTACAGTTTGTAGTGATTGTAAAGTTTGAAGCGATTTCTGGCCATTTTTTCTCATCAGCATCGTTGATAGCGGGACACAATTTGTGCAGATTCTTGCGGTAAGTCACTTGCCATGCTTTGGGAGATTTTCCCTTTTCACAATGGGCCCAATGATGAATGTGATTATTCATTAATATTATAAGAAATGGAATAAACTACTAGGAATTACTTATATCTGCATAGAACTGTACATATATATGTAAGATGAAGGATCTGTAAAACAGGGCTAAGTAGGATTTATACATTGAAGAATTGAACGGAAGATTACCTGGAGCGTTCAAATGATTCTCAGTTTCTATTTTCCTTTTCCTGCAAAGAGCGCTAATGTGTTCGTAGCCTCTTACCAAAGATTTTATCTCTTCCCTGACAGTTGTCTCACTAATTCCTTTGTTCATCCTCATGGAAAAGATCAAGGAAATGTTTTTGAAAAGATTCAGAATAGATATTTTTCCCTTGAAAATCATTCCATCATTCTCAAGGATCACCCCCATCTTTCTCTCCAGACGAGCATAACTCATCCACATCGACAAATAAAATACATATTTTTTTTAGCCTGAAGCAATATTGGAATAGTAATTGAAGTCCCCCAAAACTTGCTTCTCAAATCAACATAATCAAACCACTTTGGGACTATACAATTAGTGCCTCTACTGCAATGGTAATGTCCTGACAATACCCTTTCATAAGCCTCTATTTGTGATAACATTTTGCTAACTGCAAGCCCACTGGTTATGGGCATAACTCTTCAACAAAGATTATGTTTTCTCCAAACAGTTGTGAGCATTTTGCCAACTCACACAGAGTATCCTCACATGTGATATAATCTAACATTTTGTTGATTTTCATTACAGTAAAGTTGATAAATTCAGCAATGTTTGGATAAATAATCTATCACTGAATTTTATAGCTTGCCAGCACTACTAGTTTGAAACCCATACTTGTAGAAGCAATCCTCACATTTAAAATTAAGTTCATAAAATGCAATATTGAAACAGAGCAGAAGTATGTGCTAAAATGTGATTAGGATAAGTAACGAAGTGGAAGTTAGAAGGTGAAAAGGAAGGAAAGAGAAATAAATGAAAATGGAAGGCAAGGAAAGATGCTCGTCTCAACAAAAAAAAAACATAGAATATAATAATTAAAAGTGTCTGCCAATTACAATCACATTCTGGGCCATCTTAGAAACTTTAACTTAAGATACCATTCAGCAACTTTAGTTACTGATTACATTTGCAGTGCACCAGAGGATTGCAACCTTATCTTTAACATCTACGTGAATAAGTAAAATTGATTCAATTATAAAATTTACTGACTTGTCACTCTGCCATATAGATTGTTGAAGAGGATAAACTTTGACAACTATGAGTAGGATATTGGCAAAATTTGAATAGAATGAATAAGTAATCAAATAAAAGGGGAGACTTCTGCAAACTAACAATTAAGGAACTATAGAAACAGGGCTGTACAAAGATCATCTAAATTTGTTTGTTCCTAGAAAAGCCATCGAGGTATTTATTATTTTTGAGCTCCAATTGTGGGGGATGGTTCTTTCATAATTAAGTAATTTTTTGTTTCTCTTTCATGATGATTGCCTCCCATATTATTCACTCTGCATATTACAGAAATACTTTCAAATTTCCATGCTCATTTTATTTCCATGTTTATAGAAAATTAGTTGTTATCTACCATTCAACGACCTATCGTAATCCATCTTCTGTCCAAATTCTCTTAGGCTGCCAGTGAATCCAATAAGCTTTATTGACTATAGCTGGAAGCCTCACAGTTAGCTTATGTCTTACAAAACATAACTTTTTCCAAATTTTCTCAACGTACCTTCCACAAAACACACAGCAAATGTTTGCCAAAAAAATTAGTTCTAAAGTTCAAAGGTGGATCTAAATTCTGAACTGTGAAATGATTTTTATGTTCATTTGGCAGTTAATTTTTTTATTTTTTATTTTGTTTTCCTTGTTCTTAAGGCCATTTTCCTTGACAGTTCTTCAATATATAGCAGCTACTGCTGAAGGTGTAAATGCAATGGTTGCCAGAGCTATTTTCACAGAGTCAACAGCAGAGATCGGATCATCTTCATATGTTGAACTTAATACATTCTTCTTTACAAAGCTTATGCATTATACAGTAAATATATTTTTACAATTTTGTGCCATTATACTGGTTCTTGTACTTTAAAGACCAAATGTCAAGAGGCAAGGGATTGGTGTGACACAAATGACTAAAATTTTAACACACTTGACGACAAGCAATCAATGCAGGTAATGAACTGTTATCTGTTACCTCTTTTCTTCACTACTTTGATGTTGTAATATTGAAGGAAAAATTGGTTACCATTTGAACCTACGTAACAAGTAAAGTATCACCTATTTGAATAAAAATAATAAAAATCTTTAAAAAGAACATAGATGACAATTGCACAGTGTAGGCATATTGGAAAAACCTAGATTGCTTGGGAGTTTGTTCATGGGGTTATATGCACATGCAAAGCACTTGTTCACAAGCACGACATTAGGTAACTAACTGTAGTCATAGCCCACCCTATATGGTACATGTTCTTTTTTGTTTGTTGCAACAAAAAATGCACGTGCCTTTAGGCACTCAGTTGATAGATCAATTTGCTTCAAGTTTTGTAAGTTACATTCTTTAAAAATAGTAATTCCTCTCAGAAATTTACATATTTTGATGAAAATATTCTTGTCTCCTTCCTGCAGCAAACTTCATGGGATAATTTTATTAATATTCTACCTTTTCAGTGAGACTTATACTGGTTTCTGCCTTATTTTGCTGTGTTACATTAACAAGAGCTTCTTTTGTGTGGTATTTTGAATTTGCTCCATTGATGCAACTAGGAGTACCAGATCTTTGTCATCGGTGTATGTTGTTCAGATTGTTTACAACTTTATAACTCATTCTATTTCACAATGTTTTCTTCTTAAGACACAACTTAAACTGTTTTCAACATTCAATCCCAAAAGGTGACATTTTCTATAAAAACTAGAAGGGTTCAGGGCAATATCGTATTGACTTTTGTCATGCTTCTAAGTAAACATTTGAAATTATCTGTTATATCTTTCTATAGGTTCAAAACAAAAAAAGTTGTGCCTCAGGCCTCCACCACTACAATAGAAAAAAATGTTGTTTATCATCTGATCGTAGGTATTCAGAAAACTAAGGACCATACAAGCCTGCAACCCAGAGTTTTATGTTAATCTTTTTTTCTCCATTTGATTTTTCACATAGTAAATGATGGGCATTTGAAAGTTAAACAAAGGATCAGAGGAGGTTGGAAAATTTTCACCAGTTGATTCTGGATGACTTCGAAGAACTGCATTCTGCTATATGAGGTTTGTTTATCAACCCCATTCCTTACTTGGCTTGTACGTAATGTTGCTAACTATGCAACCACTTATAAGTTGCAGTCCATATTTTATTCTTTATGCTTTTCTGATCTATTTCTTCAGATAACATCAATTATCTATAAGTTTATAACAGATCCATAATGAATTCTATCATACACAAACAATTGGGATCTGAGACTTTACAGTTGGATGAGTCATACCCAAAACATACCAGCATTGCTAAGCAGGCATCCTTGCTATGTATGTATCAGTGCATACCATTATCTGCCCCAAACTAGAGTCATTCTGGAGGTAAAGAAAAGATGTACAAAGTATAAACCAACATTGTAATCAATGATCATCAACAGTAAAACCATTGTCAAGTAGATTACAAACATCAGCAGGGTGTCCATCTTACTCAGCCTCACAATTCTGCCTTAACTAGTGAAATAACTGGAATCATAAAGTGGGCAATACAGAATGTAAAGGTTATAATGCCCAGGTAACTAAAACTATCGACAATCTTGAGGAACACAAATAGTAACAGGGGCGATACCATAAACTGAAACTTGCCTTAACATTTGTTGGTGTAGTTTGACCCCCTCAAATGGAAACTAAAATTAGGACCACCCACTGAAAATGCTATGTTATTTAATATAAAAGAATATACTGTATATTTAAAACAAATAAATATACTATGTAGTCTACTACTTATACTCTAGATGCCTATAACTCTATTACAATTTTAATACCGTATACTAATTTGAATTTATAACTTGAATTACATTAAATCAACTTGTAATTCCTAATATTATTGTGATAATTATAATGAATTGACAATAACATATAAATGCATTATTTCAATTATTTAAATAATTTCACACTTCACATTTTACAATTTCTATCTTTCAAATAAAATACCACACATTTAAATATTAATCTACACAGTTGAAAATTTCAAAATTCTTGTCACGAGAGTTTTGAACAGGCTAGAAACCTGATATATTATAATTGGTGAACATGAATTTGCTTCTAATAGCTTATAGAAAACTAGTAGTGCTAATGGGGTCATATCAACATTGTTTTTCTTTATAGAATCTTCACGTATGCAAGTCCCATGCTGCTTCTTTTTAAAATTTAAAGCTTTCTGCTTTCCTATCTTTTCCACCAATGATTCTGAAACTTGTATGTGAAATTTTTTCTGTATTTCCTATGTAATGTCATATATCTGGATCAATGAGATAAACATGCATGGGCTTACTCTTTACATGTGTAGAAATAAGATGTGCAAGAAACTCCATCAAAGGATTAATTACTAAATTGTACTCATGGGGCAGAGGTTTTATACACAAGAAGAAACTCTGAAACACAAACAAAAAAGTAGCATACAACTGTTCTACAGTCACATGAAAGATTTGACTGCATGGTAGATTGAGTATAGATAGGGCCATTGGTGCTCTCCCATTGATTGTTATAGTCAGTTCATTCATAGGAGTACCCAGTTGCTTGACAGTTTACTCTTTTTCTGATGTTTGATGTGAATATTGCAGGAATTTACAGGACCAATGTTATGTCTGTCAATTGCTCCAACTTTTGAAGGTTCGTCCGAGGAGTTGGAGTACTCTACAGAAACACAAGCTAATAATTTGATAGCTTCAAATTCAGTTGATACAGAACAAATAGATTTTTCTGAAAGGTAGGATCTTACTCTTACTCTCAATCTGAACTATAGGATATAAGTTTGCTTCAAATAACTTCAGAACAAAGGGTTAGTTCACAAGGAAATGAAGAAAATAAGACAACTTGGAAGTTGTATATTGGCAAGAAATGATATGCGGATTTTCTTGTGATTATTGTGCAATGGTTGCATATATAATTTAGTTCTCAGCTGTTCATGGATCAAGTTTGAAAGTGCTGGGAATATGGCAAGAAAGAAATAACATTCCAAAATGTATACATGTTTTTGGTAGACATGTATGCAAAATGTGGAAGCATTGAAAAGGCACGTAAACTATTTGACAGAATGCCTCAAAGAGAGGTTATCTCATGGAATGCAATGATTGTAGGATATGCACAAAGCAGATTTTTTAAAAGCTTTAAAAGCTTTCAAGCAAATGCACTTGGGACGTTAAGATTGAAATGGAAATGACTTAAACTTTTGTTTTTTGAGTTCTGGTAGAGTGAAAGCAAAAACTGCTACAATGTTATAAAGAAGTCATGAAAGATATTGGAGGAGATGTCGTCAACTCCAAATGGCAGAAGATCTCTCAAAGAATCATTCAGACTCTGCAAGTAAAACCACAAGTTTTAAAATACTTTGAAAATACATTTCTTGGTTTGATGATCTTTTGTTGATTGTTGGCATTTTTTGCATTGTCTCATCTACATTAATTTTATGTACTCATGTGACTATTATATCAGAGGTTCTTCATCTAGCAAATCAAGAATATTGTACAAAAATGGCTCTGAAATTTTTAGGTTATAATCATTGCTGCACTGCCTTAATGGACAATTTGTAGTTTACGGATCTCAGTCCATTTTACCATTTAATAATAAACCAGTTCAACACAAAATTAACTAGTATGTCTTCGGCGTACCCATTGCACACAAAGGTGCAATTAATTATAACATACGGGATTTCATATTTAAACCCACTATTCTTACCTTCTACATAGTTATAAACTTTAATTCAATTATATTATAATATTCACCTCGCCCTGTTCTTGACCGGACCCCAAAGAGTCTTCCTCGTGTCAGAATACAATCTATTCTCTTAATCCACCAACTACGGTTCCTATTGCATATCCTGCTTTGAATCCTTTCTTTTCCAGCGATGATGCTCCTTCTACCCATCTGGTATCAGACTCTACAATAATGATTCTTATATATTATTTCTCTGACTTCTCCGATGGTTCCTGAAGGGTTCCCTGGTTTACTAAATGAAATCAATGCGATTCTCCTATAGCCGTGTCAACTAGTTTCTGATCTGGACGTCTTCCTTTGTGCCTTGTGTCTGCGGTGGAGTATCTGAGAGTTAGTTCTATTCAGCGCAACCAATATGGAAGATTTGCCGGCTCCTTTGAGAGTACCGTAATCTATCAACACTCATCATATTCAATCCCTCTCTCTGATGCCTCCCTCTTCCCCTCCGCATA
>VDFB02158345.1:0-25885 GCA_007258455.2 Sequoia sempervirens | reverse complement strand
TACAACCTGCGTAAAAATAATGGCACAGAAGACATCGCTCATAGGATCATAACACATTAGCGAAAGAAAAAGCCCTTTAGAGGTCATCCATCACTTATCGCTAATTCAGAATGTAAGTTCTATAACAAATTGGCGATGAGCGATGAAGTTATTACATTAGGAATTTTTTCATCGCTAATTCTCCTCATATATTTTGCAAGCAATTAGCGATGAGAAAATTTGGAACATTTATAAGATCCATCACGTATCGCTTATGAGAGACTTTACATTAAAAAATATCCGCAATCAAGCGATATACAGGGAATCACATCACATCGCTCATCGATGTTCCAAGTTTATCTCTCTATGGACATCCGCGATGAGCGATAAGAACATAGAAACAACAGCATTGCTCATCGCTGTTATAATTTTGAGATCTCAAAAGGTATTAGCGATGAGCGATGTTAAAAGAAAACATCATTCCATCGCTCTTCGCCAATCCAAGGTGTGAACCTATGAATAAATCAGCGACGGGCGATACAGCTATGAGGGCCATCAGGACTTAAGTGGTAACTTTTGAGCCTGACCACCTATAGTTGATGGACGAATTTCCTACTGGAATCATTTTTTTGGTAGCTTGCATCTATAAATTGATAGAAATTTGATAGGGATTTGTGCATTTGTTTAATAGATATTGAGTTTTGCTGGTTGTTGCAGTATTTTTCATGTCTTTGACCTTGAATGCTATTATTGAAATTATAACAAAAATAATTTAAAAAGAAGTGAACTCAAATAATTTTATTGCATGAAGATTTAATGAGAAGTACAATGAAAATTTATTTAAAACTAAATTCTTATTTGTGTGTATGTCTTTGTGAAAGAAATCTATTTTTGAGCTAGTTACTATTTTGAATTCCTAACACAATCACTATCAATTACTTCCATTGAATATATACATATATCATCTATACTCATGGTGCATGACTCTCTATTATGTTCACATTTCACGGTCTTCTAATTTTTTGATCCGTCATCTAATTTCTTCTCTTCATTAGTTAAGATTCACTTTACAAGATATGTTGGTGCCTTTTTTAGTTTTCTTTTACCTTTTGAATGCCTCAATATGTCCCTAATAAGATTCTTTCATTTTTTTAAATGATAATATTCAACTAGATTTGGAAGCGACTAGGCAAAAAACCAGCATTACACACAAAGGGCTTCACAACTCCCAGATAATTTGAACCAAAATACACTAATCATGTATAATCATAAATTAGATCATATATACAAAATATGAAAGCATAGACTAGACAATGAATTCTTTTGACAAAATTCCTCAAAGAAATTCGATCTCATAGATATGCACAAAATGGAATCGTTAAAAATACTTGACAAACTTTCAAAAATAAAAATAAAAAAATGCAATATGTAACTATAAGGCCAAATTCCATATCTTTTGTAAGGATCCTGCATACCTTTGTCAAAATGGGAGCTTTGAAACAAGGTATGGAAATGTATTAAAGAATAAAGTAAGGGGGGTTTTGTCAAATGTTATAGTTGTAACTTTCTTGGTAGACATGTATGCAAAATTTGAAACCATAAGCAAGAATTTTTAGATTATTCCATGTTACAATTATTTTTTTACTTGCGATCCAATTGAAATTTCAACATTGAGAAAGCTACACAATTTCCTTATGATTTTTAGACTTGGTTCATGTCCAACTAAACATGGGAGCGATATCCACTCTTTAGCATTAAAAGTAGTATTATAAATTATTGTGACATTCCTTTACCTTCCAAATTCTACAGAGTTGATTTTCTCCACATTAAAAGCTTTAATCAATTTTATCAATTTCCTAATTTTGTGCGCCCATACTTTATGGAATTCTTGCAAGTTTTTGTCCAAATGATTTTAATAACTTTGGTTTGTGTTAAATCCCTATGTCAAAATATATGGGTCTTGAAATCTTTGAATTGACCTTCTTGCATCATTATGTGCAAACATTTTACAATAGATAGTGGTCTTTTAAAATTAAACATGCTTTAGAATATTAAAAATACTTAATGATTTTCTTAAATGCACTATAATAACAAATAAAAAAAAATTAAGTTAATAAATAAATTTTTTTATCACTTATGATATTTTATTAACACATAATTACGTAATTTTTAAGTCAATTTTATTGACCTGTCCGTATATGATAAGCATTGCGTTTCTTTTGATGCATTTCACCGAAACAGTTATATTGTATGATATATTCATTGATGTCGTTTAGGTCAAACAGTTTTCCTGATATGAACGCCCTTGACAGAGCATGGAACCACCACAAATACTTCAATTTTACACTATGTCCTCTAGATAATGCTTTGGTGAAACACGCCCAATTTATGCATGTCCGGCAATCATTGCATTCCATGGCAGAATGCCTTTTAAGGCAATTCTAAGGAGTTGTCAATGAACCCACAGTAACCATCCATTTCAATGTCTCGGAGAGAGGGACGGAAGCCGGACGACTCTTTCATGCATTCTGCTCTAAGGGCTTTCCCATCAGAGTATATCTCTTTCAGTCATTTTGTTTCTGCTTCAACCAAATTTGTTTCTACTTTTGACCAAATTTCAGATATGCTAAATTGCAAATATTGTGGTTGTCCTGCCAGCTTGCGCAAACTGTCCTACCATGCAGGTCTTATTTCTTATGTCGATTCAAACATTAGGTTTGTTTCGTCATGTGTTGCATCTACTTTCAACGTGATTGGAATCGAAGCATATGTTTTTAGGTCAATTTGAAGCTTCTGCGGAAACACCTATATAAATTGGAAGAATCTTAAAATCATACAATTTTGCGAAATTTACTCATCATTTGGGCGATCATGTACTTGGGCTGTAAAAATATGCCCATGCCAGTAGAACTTGGGTATTATACCTATTGCTCTGTACAAGCTTAACTTGACTTTATCTCAATGTCTCTGTAGAACCTGTAGAGAACTACCAACTAGATATCTCCTAATTAGATTTTGAAAATGTATGATAAGTCCACATAAATGCATGAATTTAACACAGATAATACAATCCTTTCACTCATAATTTCAACTTAAAGAAAAATACTGTCATCGATATATATGACAAAAGTACAAATTGTTTTCTTTAAAGATATTAACTTATTTAATCAGTTATGGATTTTTCTTTTTTCTCTCCAGTGCATACCTACACAAGTCGTAAGCTGATTTCTGCGGTGCCTCGGTAGAAGGTATATATTCAAAGTAGATTCTGAACAAAGCCTACATTAATATAAAATTATGAGAAAAAAAGGAAAAGAAAAAGATGATTAGAGGTGATGACTTGAAAGATAAATAAATCAGTAACTCATTTTATTATCAAAATCTTTGTTAGTTTGCATTATGCTCCTAGAGTAGCTCAGCACCCCCAAGTTTCACACTGTTTGCTTTCAATGTACTTACTAATGGTTGGTCGCACATGTTTAAAGGTGAAATAAGAGATTCAGATGAACAATTGAGTTATATAGAATAGGGAAGAATTTTACTATGTTGAGTTTTTTCTTGAAATGGTATTCTCAAGTTAAAATACTTCCATTTATTTTATTATTGTTTCAGATCATATACACTATTTCTATTGAACAGATTTATCTGACTTCCAAAAAGAAGAACATGAATAAAAGAATGGAGCAAATAATATAAAACGGCTGATAACAAACATGAATAAACCAAAATTGTTGTACAATATACGATAGAAATATAAACGAGGAAAAGTTTTACAAACGCATTCTAACAGCACTAAAAGACTAAAGTAAATGTACTTAATTAGAAAGATGTGCATCTATACATTGATGACAATTTCAAGCAGGACACTCCGTAAAAGTTAACTATTGATGTGCATCTATACATTGATGACAGTTTCAACCATGACACTCCATAAAAGTTAACTATTGAAGAGATATAAGACATGGAAATAAGAAAAACATAAAAGATGACAACGGAAACAAGAATAGCACCTTCAATGATATACTGTACAGTGAGCGTAAAGGAAATGTGAGACACATATTCAAATTATGCAGTTCGGAAATTTGGTCTAGAGAATTTTAAAAGGCATATGATCATATCACATATTTGATCTAGAGAATTTATTATTTTTCATAGTTGCAGAAAAATTTCAGCATGTCTCTGTATGAGCTTACACAGTAAAATAATTTATTGCATAGTACTTCCTGTCAAACATTTCAAATCTTTGGTTCTCGATAGAATTGGATGTAGATTAAAATATACAACATGCCCATATCCGCTTGCTCGTCTAATGGTCTTTTTATCTGTGTTATTTCTAGTTCCTGCATAAATCATCAACAAAAAAAAGTGAGAAGAAAGGAGATACAGCTAGAACTTCAGAGAAATCTGTGCAGACAGATACAACTCCACAAGATTTGGAAGGAGAAAAGAAAGAGAAGGGAGTTTCTACAAACAAAGAGGGTCTCGAAAGTAGCCACTTGGAATCCTCAAAATTGGAAGTTGTTAAAGATCAAATGATTGAAGTGACGGAGTCCCAGGGAGATGCCTCTAATGCTAGATTCCCCAATGGGAGAAATGAAGAAAGTGCCCTCAAAAAAGAAGTGACAGAAATTAAAAAGCAATTGGATAGAAATGAGAAGCTGTTGGAAAAACTGAAAGAGCAGGTGGATTCTATAGTCAACCAACGGCAGGTTCAGTGGAATGAGAAGAGCGCTGAGGAGAAGAAATCGAAATCAGAAAGTTGGGGAAGATTGAAATTCGCATTACAGAGATATGATGTGTCAATGAAAGGGATACAAGCTTTCCAAAGGTTTAGATTTTACTGTGTGGCTGGATATCTCCCATGGCCATTGCCTCGTAGGAAAATTGCAGATATATAAAAACGGAAATGGTAAGCTAGTGACTTTAGCCACTACTTTGTGGGATTTGTGGGAGCACACGTTATTCTATGCTGCCCGTAGACTAAAGTCTGATATTATAGTTGAAACCTTCCTTCTAAGGGAAACAAGTTGCACATTCTGAAAGCATTTGTAGCTGGATTGAATTAATCTCCTTTAGTATGTGAGTTTATTGCCTTTTCACGCAGCACTGAAATGTGACTTGTTTAAACAAAACTATGTGGTTACATCATATTTAATAAATTAAAACCCTAGCCTATATTTTTTAATTTCTTTCTAGATCTGGATTATTTTTGTTTTGTTTTAAATGATTCCATTTTATTTTTTTAGATTTCACGCCACCAACCCTCCATCCATTTTACTTTGCTATGCATTTGGATTATCAAATAAATAAAGGAAGAATGATTTCTTAGTCTTGTGTTTGTAGAAAAAAAGGAGTTTTCTTTCCAAAATCCTTCATGTTAGGACCAAATTACTTTTAAAAGAATGGGTTAATACACATTTCCTTCTACTTTTCAAAGACTATACTTATATAATGAATGCATGTGCATCTTTAACGTGGAGATGATGATGGTTTGCAACTTCACTAGGAATTCATGGTTTGATTAGATTTTTGGTTTGATAAATTAAAACCCTGGCCTATATATATTTTTATTTCTTTAAAAATCTGAAGATTTTTTTTTCATGATTCTATTTTTTTATAGATTGGGCACTACAAACCCTTCATTGATTTTACTCTTCTTTGCATTCAGGCTACTAAAGAAATGAAGGAAGTATGATTTTGTTGTTTTGTGTTTCTAGGTTTGGAAGAGGTCACACCTCTCTCAACCCTAATACATGAATAGATCTTAACCAAAAATGGAAGATCCATACCCAACAACCTCCATACCTAAAGTGAACAAATCACATAATATTAACACATAACAGAAAATTTCAACACATAATTAAAAAAGTGTTCAGAAAAAATCAGAAGCTATACATTATCATTATAACAAAAAAAAAAAAAAATAGCATTACAACACTCCAAAATAGATTCAAATGCTACCTCTATACTTCAACCAAGTTTGATGAAGCCTTGATCGGAAATTCTTCAACCTTTCCTCTTCTTTAAGATCCGAAGCCCTTCCTCCAATTCTCCTCCTTTAGAAACTATTGATTCTGAAAATAAAAATCCTCCAAAAAATGAAAAGGCCTACCCTTAGTATAACTTCAAGAAAAATATAAATAAAAAACAATTGTCTAAATTCATTGAGCCTAGGGAATAGGTGTTGAATCTTTGTCTCCAATTATATTTTATTTACTCACATCTTCCATTTGGAAAACAAAATATAATTGGAGAAAAAAATTCAACACATTTTATTTATATTTTCTTAATGGTGAGCACGGAGGATTTTATTTTCAAATTTCTAAGGAAGAGTAGACGAAAACTTGGGATCTTAAAAGAAAGAAAAGAGGATCAGCTCATCAACAGACGGAAGCCTAGAGTAACATTGTCACAGGTGTTATAATATATTTTTGTTATAATGATAATGTATAACTTCTAATTTTGAACACTTTTTACTAGTATATGTTGAGAACCACATTATCTTGCGTTAATATTATGTGTTGAAGTGACGAGCAATAGTCTTCCATTTTTGAGGCCAAGATCTATTCATGTATTGGGTTGAGAGAAGACGTGACCTCTTCCAAACCTGGCTCTGAAACAACAAAGTCCTTTTCCTTCATTCTTCAGTATCTTTGAATACCGAAAAGCAAAAAATCAATATTTAATTATAAAAATATAAGAATCATGAAAAAAATCTTTAAATTTTTAAAGAAATAAAACTATATATAGGCAAGTTTCAAACCAAACTCTAATCGGCTCATGAACTCCTAGTGAAGTTGCAAACCATCATCATCTCCATGTTAAAGATGCACATGCATTCATTATATAAGTATAGTCTCTGAAAAGTAGAAGGAAATGTATATTAATCCATTCTTTTTAAAGTAATTTGGTTCTGACATGAAGGATTTTGGAGAGAAAACTCCTTTTTTCCTACAAACACAAGACAAAGAAATCATTCTTCCTTCATTTATTTGATAATCCAAATGCATAGCAAAGTAAAATAGATGGAGGGTTGGTGGTGTCAAATCTACAAAAAAAAGTGGAATCATCCAAAACAAAAAGAAAATCCAGATCTAGAAAGAAATTAAAAAAATATAGGCTAGGGTTTTAATTTATTAAACCTAATAAGAAAATAAAATAGGAAATGGAATAATCTATGTTAAAATACACAAAGAAGAGAGAAAAAATAAAAGGGGTAGATGAAGATGAAAATTCGCCCTTCTTGAAGCTTTTCCAGTTTAAGCTCTTCTTTGGATCTGCAATAGAGAAAAAACAATGGAGGATAAGAGAATTTGAAATCAATGAAATTTAGAATTAGATTGGAGAATAGACATGCATAAACTTAAGAAAATCAAATAGAAAATGGAATAATCTCTGTTAAAACACATAAAGGAGATTGTTCCCTACTGAAATTCTCTCAATCCAACTATCTTTCTTCCCAATCTCTCTATTCCTCGTGCCTGTGTCCAACTTCAAGAGCGTGTCAAGCTTCAGGAGCCTCATTGTCATTTTGGTCATTTACCATCCACACTGTGAAACATTTATTTGTTGATTTTATTGATGCAACAAAGTATCTACATTACTGGTATTTGTTGTATGATATGTTTGGTCATCTACGTGCTCTCTTTGGGTTACCAAATACTGTTCCACTCGGTTTACCACCAAGCACTACAACCATAACCTCCCAAATATTGGTATAAGAAGGAATCCGCTATGGTTTTCACCATTCCCCATCATAACATCGTGCAGTGACCCAATTATTGCAAATGGGTTTCCTTTTTTCTGTAATGTTATGCAATTATTGCTCATAAATCTTATTAATGGTAATATGACAGTTTATAAGGATCTGTGATGTGAGATAAAACTGTTAATTAATTATGATAAATCATACCCTGGGAATTTGCGTTGTTACTCCTGGGAAGGAGAAAGACAAAAATTGCTAGCAACTGTTTTGTGGTTGTGGGTTTCCTCTGTTTTGATACGAAACGTTTGACAAAATCTCTATACCACATATGCATACTCACTTGTCTAAACTTCATACATCTTCTCCAAGGCTAGTTTCATTTGCTAGTTTCAGAAGGTAATCTTTCCCATATACAGATTTATGATTCTCTAGAAGTAATTACAACTACATAAAAATTATGCAAATATTAAAAGGGAACTCATCAAATTAAGAAATAGATCAAGATACACCCAAAAATGGTGCAATACCTTAATATTTCAAAACAGTCATAAAAGGCATAACAACTATATATATAATATTCTCCTTGAAGACATTGGTCTCAAAGAAAATGAGAGAATTACTAAGGTTGATTGCAAGCTAGAGGTGGTTAGAAACAATGACATCTTAAAGACCAATCCACCCATTGGGTTTTATGACATGAATGTATAGAGTGAAAGCTATAATATCTAGGTTGTTATGGCTTTGAGTGCTAAAAATTGTTCATATATGTAACATTTTTTTCATATCTGTGTTGGTTTGTGGTCTCTTAGACTTGTTGTTCTCTTTTTGAGTGCAATATGTACTACGTAACCTACTTTTTCTTGGGTACTGTATAATCAATTCAAAAAAATTGTGCAAAGCTTATTATTTATAATTATGATTTGAAATCATAATTACAAATAATTTCTTTTATAAAATATAATAAGCTTTGCACAAATTTGAGAAAGCTAAACATATTTATATGTGACAATGTTGTAATATGTGGAATCATATACAAATTTTATAAAAACAATAAGCTCTGCAAAAATTTGAGAAAGTTAAGCATAATAGTGTCTAAGCAAAAACATTCAATAGAGAAAAGACAATCATACTAACAAAAAATAAAAAGTTACAAGAAAAACATGAACTAGGAATAAACTATTTATTCCAATATATTACACTTAATCTTTTCTAATCATAAAAGTTTAAAATTCTTAAACTTATAATTATAAATAAAAATATGACACTCCCTACATTAATAAGTCAAATCAATTCAAATGCTTAAGTATTAAATCGCCTTTTAACTATTTACACCTAACAATCACCAACCAAGTTTGTGAAAATTTTATGAGTTATTACTTTCAATCATTCATAAATATTCATATATGACATAAAAGAATCATATCCTATGAAAAATTAAATATACTAAGATTGAGACCAAAACATTGAATAGAAAAAAGTCAATTATTGTACCAAACAAAAGAAAGTTGTATACAATAAAACAAAATTAAAAATAAAATGTATTACAATTTATATTTGTACACAATCTTTTCTAGTAAAAAAATATTAAATTCTTAAAATATAAATATCTCATTTCCTACATAAATAAAAGTTCATTATTTAAATGTTTAAGTACCAAATCATCATTCAACCACCTACGGTTAGCAAAAACTAAGTCTATGAATTTTTTTATAATTTTTTTCTTTCAAACAATCATAAATATTTGTATGTGACATAAAAGGAACTAGATCTTATGTGTAGAAATATTTGACATTATAATTTATTTTTATGAGAGAATATTCTCTTGCTATCCTTTTGATCCACCATGCCTTTTTCTTTTTCCATATTTAAACCAAATTTCTAATTGGAATCTAAAAACAATCCTTAAACTATTTACTTTCTAATTTTGTTTAGGGTGTCCAATATTTATCAAGAAAGAATAGCCAGTTGTAGTCATGGAGTGATAAGAAATCATTTCATTGAAAACAATTGTAGAATATAATTTGAAATCTCCAACACTTCAAATAATCTAACATCTACATCTCAAATAATCTGAAATAATATATTTGTAACATTAAATTTAAAATAAGCTTGACATCTAATCTATTTAATTTTAATGTGAATCTTTTTATAAAATAATTAATTATTTTATTTAAATAAAATATAATTAACAACAAATTTTATTTAGAATAAATAAATAAATATAATAAAGTTATTAAATATATGTTTTATAGTTATTAAAAAATTAATATATTAAACATTAAAAATAACCAACATTCATTAAAAATGAATTATTAAAATTATAAATAAGTTATAAATCTGTGAAGAAAAATATTATTATAGGTAAAAGTAACTTACCCACTCTTCTTAATATAAAATACACTCACTCGTATGCAAAAATGAAATGAATGTGGGATTAAATCGCCCAGTCCAATGACCAACCAAACCATGATGCGAATAGCTACGGAATGAAAACGCCAACTGTAACGGTCGAGTGCCATGGAAACGGTGATTTGAAAAGATGCAATTAAGAAAATGCAAACAAGAAAGATTGGGTTAAGTGGGCCCCACATGGCCCCGGACACCTAAGGGAACACTCCCTTAGAGTGTGCCGGTTAAGCCGGCCCATATATTATCCCTTGGATCTTATCTTAGGCATTAAAATAGATTACAAGTATTTTCTTCTGTGATTTGTAGGTGTTTTGCTTTGTTATCCTCGCTGAGAATGTTGGTATGGCGCACTATCTTCTATAACTTACTACCGACAAGATTTTTTTTAGTAAAGATTTGGTATATAACATATTTTAGAGAGCTGCGGTCAATCCATGTATAGTTTCTGTAGAGACTAATAACATGTATTGTAAATATGGTGATTGTGCGCTCTGTGGGTGCCCTTGTTTTAAATAAAAGACGATGTTCTGAAAAATAGACACTTCAATATATTAGCAAACGAATGTTACGACCGTATTTTACCCTTCTATTTTAACGAATCTTTTAATGGTGTTGCAGCCATTTGGTAAAGTCAAATCTGATAGTTTCAACTATTTCATGTAGATTGCTCACAAAGATGTTCATGGTTTTTTATTGGGTCATGGATTAACCTAGAGAATTATCTGGGTTATGAAGTCAGATTAAGAAGTCCACACTGGAGTTTCTTTTCATTTAGCTTGTATAATCATCAAATCTTTATTCAGAGATTTCTACCTCCTTGATGAAGAATGGAGGTTGCCTGAACTTGGCTAATATGTAACTGACATGAAATTGCTTTTGAGCAGAGTTGAGAGACACTATCAAATATCTAGGAATCCCAGTCATTCACTCCTGCATTGCAACTCACTTTGTGTGGAATTACAATGATAATGCTGAGTTTCAAATCCAACCACTGCTAAGATGAAAATCACTAGTAGCACAACAGGAGCAGAAAAGCCCAATGGCCAAACTAATCTAAATGTAAAAATAATGTCATAGAAACTGATCCAATTTCAAAATGATTTAAGATCTACATGAATGATTTTTATTGTTGTAAATGGCATATAATATTTTCTAACTACTTGTTAAGAAAATTAAATTATTTATACTGATTAAAAAAATTGAATACGGGGAGGTTTATGTGTATTCATAAAAAAAATATGTTTGTGTTTTATAGATTTGCATTTTGTACTTAGAGACAAAAATAAAATAAAATAAATAACATAGAAATAATGGAATACGGACAAAATACCCTCATCTAAAACAAATTTTTTTCCCATCAAACAAAATTGAAGTAGAGTGCACCTTAGCTCCATTTGATTTGCTCTTTTGATATGTCGATAGAAGAATGTGACTGCTTACGAAATAAACGTACGATGATAGATGACCCAATAAAAAATTTAGCAATATGAGGCGGAAATGAAAGTGGATTCTCAAATGGAATGAGAGGCCTCTCATTTATAGAACTTCCGAGAGAGAAATCAATGGCAAAAATAGATTGGTTGATGGATGGCTAGGATTTATTGAGGATTAGGGTTTGGAGTAAAATTGTGGCCATGTGGCATTTGTCGCATGAGAGATAAGGGCTAGGTTTAGGAGGTGCATTAGAGAATATCCTTATGTGAATGGTTGAGATTTGAAGATGTAGTATAAAATGGATGAATGAGATGCAAAGTTAGTTTGAATTTTCCGGCAAGTGTCCAGATTTAATGAATCTAGAAAAAGCTCTTAGTAAGAGATGTGACCCTCAATGATTATTATTATTTTGACTGCATGAATCAGAACCGGGTAGCATCTACTTGTCGAGGTAAACTATTTTCACCTTTTTCACGTATTTATTTAAATGATTAAGTAAGGGATAAAGGCGAAGGATATATATTTTAAATAAATAATAAATACTTATTTAATCAAATTGAGAGATAAAGATGATGGATAAATTAATTAAATAAATAATAAATATTATTTAATTAAAGTGGGAGATAGAGTCTAGGGATAAATTAATTAAATAGATAAAGTAAATAAATAAATAATAGATAGGTAGATTTAATCAAAATGTAATCAAAGTGATGCATAAAATAATTGAATAAATAATAAATATTATTTAATTAAGTGGGGGATAAATAAATAAATAAATAATGAATATTTATTTAATTAATGTCTATGATAAGGTAAAGTAGAGTGTGGTTAGGTGTGGTCAATATTAGTTGTCTCTAGTAGTAATTCCCACTATCACTAGTTCCAAAATTTGTATTCCTAATTCTAATATACTTTGAGAAAAAGCAAACTTGAGACTTGCAAGTGTAGACTTGATCCAAGTCACTTCTATAGTTATTAATCTAAACCTTCACTTTAAGAACTCAAACTTCAAATTTCATTGTTTCCAACTACTTCACTAGCCATTACAAATTGACTTAACACTTGTTGATTTATGTGATTGGTTGATGTATTTAAGAAAATTGACTACTCACTTGAAATCGTATAGCCCGATCATCTGGGACATCATAGAGAATTGCTGTTGAGCACAACTATAATTTGACATTGGAGAATAAAAAAGAACCTAGCACCATTTATTATCGAGTTTTTCAAAAACTATTTGGATAGAACACTAATATTAGATCAAGCCATATAAGGTGAACAAACACACAATCCTACCTATGAGATGAGAAAGCCGACGTAGGAACAATACACAAGAACGGATAAACCAACAGATTAATTAAGCCATGAATTATATATACATATAGCGAAGAAATTTTCATCACTAATAATGGAGAGGACTTGGTAGCTGACTCCCACTAATAGAGAATGGCGGCGAGTTAACTTCCTCTAATCTCTCAAGAGATGGCAAGCTAACTCTCACTAATTAGGACGCCTAAATAATATTAACATCATGTGTAAATATATGTGTGCATAATACATGCAATCATATATACACTAACATGGTCCCCCGTTAAGAATATCTTAGGTGGACACAAAGAAACAAGGTCTCAACCACTGGGCCAGATGAGGTACCCAAGTACAATGCAATCTCTCATAAGGTGGAGAAAGGGAGAAAACTTAGTGGAAAAAAATCCCCACTAAAAGGGAGAAAAAAATGTGAAGAGGATTAGAAAGTGCACCTCAAATACGATGTTACCTCTGAAGTAGACTACACTCCTAGAAGAGTTTGTAGATGAATGAACTTTCTCTTAGTAAAAGGTTTGGTGAAAATGTCAACAACTTGCTTTTAAGACTAGAAAAAGACTAGGTTGATCATATAATCATAAATAAGCTCTTGAATATAGCGCATATGGATCTCTATGTGTTTGGTCTATTGTTGCTAGACCACATTCTTGCATATCTAGATGGCTCTTTGGTTGTCACAATAAATGGCTATATGATGTCTAGATGGAATGCCACTAGCTTAGTGAGAATTACTATAAGCAAAAGAGTCTTATTAGTTGCATTATAAAATCCCCTATACTTTGCCTCTGTAGTTGTTAAATCAATAAAACTTCATTTTTTACTAGGTCTCAACTAATAGGACTAAAAAATAGTGAGAAACTCTAAACTAAAGTGGACTTGTAATTTTGAGTATCGCCAACCTAGTCTAAAATCGTGTACCCAACCAAGTGAACCTCTATGCCAAATTTGTAGTGAATATCAAATCTTAGAATACCCTAAAGGTAGTGAATAATTCTCTCATATACTTTGCAATGTAGCTCATGAGACTCTTGCATGAATCTCAAAACCATACCTATTGGATATGAAATATTAGGCCTAATATAAGTAAAATAGATGAGACTACCAAAGATTCATCAATACAAATTAGCATCAACCAATGGTGTAGTACAATTAGCCACAATATTGACTCCAAATAGAATGGTAAATCAAATATTTCTTACAATAAATCATGTGAAACTGAGCAAGTAGATCAAGTATACTTTGATAGCAAGAATAATACTGAGTCTCTGTTGATGGTGTTTTCTCGTGACAAAGAACAACTCGCATAATGCAATATCTATCTCTCTTGAAAGGTTATTCTCAACACAATTACCTCCAAAATTGCCCCCCCAAGGTCTCTGGAAAACGTCATGACAATGCATAAACAACTCGGATAATATGTGAAAATGCTGGTAATCACAAGGGGCCTTACAAATGAACAATGCTGGAAGTGAATTTTCATCAGATGCAACAATATGGTGATGCTTTCAACCCTAAAACTAACCCAGATTCAAAATAAACAGCAAAAGAGATAAGGGTTTAGAGAGATTCTATTTGATTCTAACTCCTAAGATCAATCACAATAATGATGAAAGCTGCAAATGGACAGATCCCCAATAAAACCGATCTCTGCTTGATCAAGGACAAACCTGCAACTACATAGAAATGGTGTGATCTTCTAAGGAAATCCAAAGATTTTTAGACTTTGAAAATTCATTCACATACCCAACTGCTGGCCCAATGTAAACAAGCATTCACAGTTGAACTTAGCACATAAGTGAGGCCCATACTAACTTTACACAGCAATCTACAATCAGCAAATTGCTAAAAGTATGGACCGGAAATCAATCAACATTATTAACATTTCACCATCATTGTAAAAGAGCTAAAATCTAACATCTAACATCTAATAGCTGAGAATCAAGAACAAGAAACCATAAAAACTGTTGAAAATAAATACAAAGTTTGCCAAATCAACAACCCAATTGCATTACTTCTCCAGCATTACATAACAATTTCAAGTCTCTCATCTCCTATAGCTAATTCTGAAAACTACTTGCCAATTCTGGCCTTCTAACTTAGCAAAATTCTGGCATAGTCAAACTCCTAAAATCTACCCCTTTACAAATGAGGCACAAACGCCATTTATAGAAAACCCCAAACATGTCGGCTCAATTAGATTTTACAATAATAACTAGCCTCAAACAGGTCGGCCAGGAGAATTTCAAAATAGGACAAGATCTGCATTAAATGCATGAATATTATCCATGTCGGCCCATGATCTCCAGCAAGATCAAATTCACGTTTCTTCCAGAAGGTCCTCCACAGACGCTTACCAATTTTAGTGTGTCCACTTTGAAATAACTCAACATTTCCATATTTCCTCCTTGGCACGGTAATCCATATGCAAGTCCCCTTTAATATTTGTTTAGTCCTCAAAAAAATAGATATCACTGGCTAATAGCCCACATGTTCAAAATTAGAATTTAATAAAATTTGACCTTTTCAAAAAATACTTACATTTTATAAGGAAACTTTCCATTTTCTATAATTTTTCCATTTTTTCCATTTTATTTTCAATTTTTTTATCCTCAAGAAATTACTGCATCATTTTTTAAAAATTTCCATTTTTGGAAAATTAATCATTTTCGAAAAATTTCCATTTCGGGAAACCGCACTGTAGAAAAATCCAGAAAAATCGGGGCCGTATGACTTAGATCAGAAAACCGAAATGTCCCGTGGACCTGGATTCGACAAAATTTCGATTTTGGCAATATCTTAAACTCGAAGAATCAGAAAATCCTGCTCCGCTTAAAACCTTGACGCAGTAAAACCCTAGAAAACTCAGAAACTGGGAAATCCTGCCCGCTGAAAATCCTGACGCAAAACCCTAAAATCAAGAAATCCTAAGATTTCATGGAAATCTGAAAATCCTGACGACCTAAAAATCCCGTGACGGGTAAAACCCGGATTTTGCACGCAGCCGACCTTGAGCGTATCCTGAAAACCGACGGAACGGAAATCCCTGCATTTGGGTAAATCCTCGATTTTGCTTAGAACATAGTTTTTTCAAAGTGTAACCTAGGGAAATCACTTGGGCAAGCAAGATGAACATCTAAGGACCTCCAAAGGCAATGAAATCAACAAAATTAAGAGGCCAAAAGATACCAAAAGCTAGAGAAAAAAGAGGGTCCCTATTGGCATGCAGTGCAAACGACAAATGAAATGAACTAAGAAATTTCAATGCTAAGGAAGTAATTCAATAAACCAAAGTTTCTCATGTTAAATCTATCTTATAGAGCTGACTTGATAGTTTTAATAGTGGATGAAGAGCTCTTGGTGATCAAAATATCATCAACATAGAGTACTAGTATCAATAACGAATCATCTTGCCATAAGAGATATACATTGGGATCTAAGTAGTATTGAGTGAAGCTTGAAACCAAGAGGAAGGAATCTATTGTGGCATAAATATCTCGAGCTGCCTATTTGAGGCCATAGAGGGATTCCACAAGTCTACAAACCAAAGATTAATTCCCAAAAAAGCTTGGTGATTATTTTTTGTAGATCTCCTTCTCAAGGCCTCTACGAAGATACGTGCTCCTCACATCCATCTAATGCACATCCCAACCATGTGATGTGACAATATAAAATTTTATTTAGATTGAATTCATCTTGGCCATAGGTGCAAAGGTATTTACTTAGTTGATTCCACGATCCTATATAAAACAATTGGCAACCAAACATGCCTTGTACTTTTCAACTAACCCATATTGCGAGTGGTTTAAATTGTGGGAAGAATTATCACACCAACTGAGTCCACACTATAAGGAGAAATGAAAAGTGTAGATTCAACAAGACTCTCTTGGAAATTAACACTCTCAATAAAAAAACTCATGTGTGGTTAGGTGGAGTAGACGATAACCTTTCACAACATTTGCATAACCTACAAAGATGGAAGGTTTGGACTATGGTTCCATTGCATTTTGATTTTGATTCAGTATTCATGCCATGGTTACATATTTCAAGACCCTTAAGTGCTCAATTAATGGTTTCTGGTCCATCTAAGCTTCAAAGGGAGTGATTCCCTTCAAGTTCTTGTGAGGAGCCTAATTTTGAATGTAACAAGCACAGTTGATTGATTTTTCCTCGTACTCTACGGTAGGACTCTTAGAGTGTATCATAAAATTTGTAATGTCTTTAAGCGTCTATTCTTATTCTTTGCAATACCATTCCATTGTAGAGTATAAGGAACTATTAACTTCTCAAACCTATTGTCGACATACTCACTCCCATTATCTATTTCAAGAACCTTGATCAATTTCCCTAATTTTTTTAGCAAGATCCTTGAAGTCTTGAAATTTGTTGAAGATTTTATAATTGCGTGAAGGAAAGTAGACCCATGTGTATTTAGAGAAGTCATCTATGAAAGTGAGAACATACCCCACCTTATTAAAATATGGATGGGGAGATGTTCAGGTGATACATCACTCTGATAAATATCCAAAACTTATGTATCCCTCCATGATTTTCCTTTGTTGAATTTCTCATCAGGGTGCTTCCCAAGGCTATAAACCTCACAAAGATACTTGAGAAGCTAAGTCTAGGAAACCTTGGAACCATATTATGTTGTCTAAGTTGCTCAAGGTAGTAGTAGTTAAGGTCACCAAATTTTTCATACCATTTTTTGCTAACTCCATCTTAATGAGTAAGAAATATTATAGGAGAAGCATCAAGTGAAAACTGTGAGAAGGTGTATAACTTAACTAGGTGATCCACCCTTACTAAATCTAATGAATTGTTTCTATGAAACTCTCAAATCTCAACCGGGTCTAGAGGAAAGTGAATTATAATACCCTTCCCTGTGCAGGTAATATGATACACTTAGAGAATCTATGAATGTTCCACCTTCAACTTCAAAAAACCCCTCCCATTGTAACTTTTGACAGAGTATCATCACCCAGAGTGATAGAATACAAACATATTAAAAGTATCTAAGGAGGAAATATCGGCTTATAAATAACATCGATTTTTCAACAAAAAGGTAATGATGATGTAGTGTAAACTATAGCCTCGTCCTTAACTTCCCTTTACCTTTTTTCCTCCTCCTTAATTAATCTTTACCTTTTTCATTTTCCTTAGTAGATTCTTGAGTTTATGAATATTTTTTGATCTGAAGAACAAGGACCCCTATGTCATGTTTCTCAATAAGATGTGAAAGGTGATCAATCTATTTATTGATAAATTCATGCTCATCATGCCCAAGTTTCTTATAATAGGAAAATTTAGTGTTTTTTCCATACCCATTTCCTTTTATTTCAATAAGTTTTAGTGTTGCTTTTAGAGGATTCAAGGTTCCAAACTTTCTTAGTTTGTTTGTCCTTCTAAGTGTTTTTTTTCTTCCCCTTGTTGTTCGAATCCTATTATTTCTTATTCCTAGCAATGATGCCTTGTGGTTTTGAAGACTTCAATGTCCCCATTTGTATTAGCTTATCAAGTCTACAATAAATTTATTTAGAAAAGGCATATTTAACGGGGTTCCAAGAGCCCTTTTGGTAGAGAGAAATGTGGATACAAACATATAATAGTCAAAAACTAATTTGGAGAGTATAAAAGGAACAAATTGATCCTCCTAAGTTTTTTCTATATTCTTCATTATTTTCAACAACTACATCCTACCTAACTTGAACTTATTAGGTCACTCTCCAACTCATGACCTTTCATTTCATATTTCTCAATTTTTTTTTCTAATACAATCCAAACTGCACTACTTATATTCAAGGATTTTACATGAAAGAAAAGTTCATGAGATCTATTAAGACAAAAAAATCCAAAGGTTTGATCAATTTTGTTAAACCGGTTTTCTTTAGCCCCCTCAGCAATAGGTTCTTTCTCAGTGTCCATTGTTACCCTAATCGACCCTTTGTTCTTTAGCACAAGTTATAATTTTATCTTTCAATCATGATAATTAAAATGTGTTACAGATGTGGCAATCGAATTTGAATCCATTCATAAGGTGAATCTCTTGCAAAAATGAGATTTAGAAATGAATTACAAAAGGAAAGTAGAAAGAAGTCGAGACACAACACAAAACATGCAACACATAACACTCAACATCCCCCTTGTTTCAATACTTGAGATCCCCCTAAATTTTGGCACTTTATGTATTTAGTGCATAGACAAGTCCAATGGAATAAAAAGGGCACTTATAATTTTAGTGCAATAATGTGTCTAATGCATTTGGTAAAAAAATGAAAATAAAAAGTGGCAGTTAGTTTGAGTTGCCAGCCAAGGATTATATAATAATTTCAATTGTAATTAACTAAAAAAATTCCTTTCAAAAATTAAAATAGAGATGATGCAAAGGGGGTTGTACACTTAATCCCTTACTTGTAGAAATCACTAGGTTTTAGCCTTCATGTGATCTAATTTTTTTTGGGCGGATTCTCCTCCCCTCTTTTCCTAATGATGTAACACCAATGTAAATGTTGACCTAAATAATTTAAAAACCTCTAGAAATAGATCAAAAAGCTATTTTGTATATTTTAATCATTTACAATTGATGACCTCCTTCCATGACATTTATATTATGTTAACCAAATCAGCCTTCACAATTAGATTTGCTAGCACAAAGTGAAAAAATTCCTACACAAATAAATTGACTTGTATATAGAGAAAAACATGAATTGCATAGAATATAAAATATGACCTACACAAGATAAAATGTGGCCTACAGAAGACAAAACCGTGGCCTTAAAAAATGTTCCCTCCTCTCATATCAACCTACACAAGAAAAAATGTGGCCTCTATGGTGATTTCAACAACTTCTTTGGTGATTTATTTGTGCAAGTGGGAAAAGCTAGAGGACGTGATGGGTGATTAGGATTAGATTAATTTAAGAGGTGATTAGGTGATTGTAACATTCAAATTAAATATTTGGATTTATTTAAATTAAATGAGAAGATAAATAGCATTAGAGATTTAATTAAATATTTGGATTTATTTAATTAAATGAAGGAACTTTAGGAGATTAATTAAATAAAACTGATTTATTTAATTAAAGAAATGACTTAGGAGATTAATCAAATAAACTCGATTTCTTTAATTAAAGAGGGAAAATGGTGAGAAAGGGGATGGTTAAGGATGATATGGAATTAGTGAGTCAGGATGAGACGCATGTGTATTTTCCATATCTACAGCTATATTCTTTTCTCACAAACTAATGAGCTCATTTTAGCATTTAATCAATTCATTGAACTAAAGCATAAAACAAATTCATACATTTTGTGCAAATGACAAAAGAAAAATGAAATTGTAATTAACAATCTTCATTCATAACTTTTTAGAAAATACATAGGAGAGCAATATTTTGAAACCAAGATTCTTCTTTATTTCTGATATTTCTTTATAAAACCACACTTAAGACTCGTATATAGTATAAATTTCATCTTAAACTTGCTTCTGATATATCTACTTGATTATCCATTTACATTCTATTATGCTACTAGAGCATAGTATTTACTGTGACCCTGTCTAGACTCAAAATTCTGAACTCTCTCCCTTTAAGCCATAAAATATCCTTTATATAAATAGGGGAACAACAAGCACTCGGCTAAGTTACAATTTCACTTCCATTTGAGTTCATTTCAAAAACCTAATTCTAACTGACTCCTCGAAGAGCTCCCAAATGGTTTCATACACAACCATTTGATAACAGGGGAGGACAAAAGGGAAAAAACACGTGTAGGATATTTTTTGTAACTGTCACAGCATTCGTTGTTTGACAACAAAATATTTCATTCATATCTTCTTGAAGACTTCCACATCAGCATAAGAAAAAAAAAAGATAAACCGCAAAAATATGAAAACAAAAAGCTCCTATGAAAAGACCATGGTGTCATAAGAAAACTAAAAAATAGGAGGTGACCTTATTCAGAGTCATCAGCATCTGAAAATGCCCGACCGCTCCTTGTCCTCGATGCAATTGGAGCGATTACCAGTACATCGTCATCAGAGCTCCCATATGGCACCAGGGAATGAAGGTATTGGCCATAGTCTGATTCGGTATCAGCTTTAGCATCCGAAGGATAGTCCGAAAGCACGATAGGAGAGTTCTACTTACCTAGGCGGGCCCTATGGCTTTTCTCCTTCTTCCTGGCCTTCTTCACTGGCGATTCTAATTCCTTGCCTTTGCATTCGACCACATCACCTAGAAGGGTTCTATTCCTCAAGCGGCATGTACTCTGCACAATTGACTTCTTGTTATGGCCCCTCGCCCTCCTTTTACTCTTTGAAATCTCAGGAGAAGCCATGGCTTCTTGCTCAACTATGTCTTCACGGCACTCAAACACACTAAGCCGGCTAGACCTCCCAATAGGTGGAATTGTTGCACCAGCCTTTCCCATTTTCTTTAAAACTAGCAGAGGGGTGATTAAAAATATTTTGGACTCAGGACCCACAAGAGAAACACTCCAATCCCAATAATTGCAGATAACTCAAGCAACAAAAATCCTAAATAGACCAGAGAATCTAATTTCATACAAATTTACTCAGGATGCAAACACTGAAAGGAAAAATTACTTCCATTTCAATATCCTTTACTACACACCCCTTACTTCTACTGTAGTATGAAAATATAGTGTGAATAAATAGCAATCAACCTGCATTAAATAGAAAATTTGATCATTTAGAATTAATGATTTAGAATTCCATACGTGAGCGAATTGGTAACTTATCAGTTTGGCTCTGAATGTAGGTCGTTCATCTTAGAGCAATTAAAACTTCATCTAAGGTGGCCATCAAAATTGATTTTTGACCATTATCAGCTCGCTCCTTGAAAATAGCGAGGCTATTTCAAATGCTGCCTTGTTCCCTTCTAACCTTGATTAATCATAGCTGATCTGACAATTAGCATGTATCGCCAACCTAATTCATGTTTTTCATTAATATCAGAGAAGTACATAGGGCCAGTTTCTTAGAGAGAAACTTTATTTATATGCTTCATCGCTAATCCTCCCCAAAATTTAGGGTGCAATTGAGCGATGAAGTTATTCATGCGATGATTTTCAGTCCATCGGATCATCTCGCTTTAAAAATTTATCAACAGTTCTCTAGTTCTCTCCCTATTTTCCTTTCTGATTTATGCTAAATCCCTAGGATCATGCCACATTTCCTTTTCCATGTGGTAACCATTGCCTGTGGCTGATTTACCTTATCTTTGCCCCACTCTATCAACAATGTAAACATTTGGCCGCGATCTCTAGCCCTTGGCTCAGCGGCCTGACCTTCGGTCACATTGATCCCTTCGTCCCGCATCGCTAATTCAAACCTTGCGCTTTGGATTCTATCTATGACAGGAAATGTTGTTATAGCCCCAGAGTTGGACACGTACAACCTGCGTAAAAACAATGGCACAGAAGACATCGCTCATAGGATCATAACACATTAGCGAAAGAAAAAGCCCTTTAGAGGTCATCCATCACTTATCGCTAATTCAGAATGTAAGTTCTATAACAAATTGGCGATGAGCGATGAAGTTATTACATTAGGAATTTTTTCATCACTAATTCTCCTCATATATTTTGCAAGCAATTAGCGATGAGAAAATTTGGAACATTTATAAGATCCATCACGTATCGCTTATGAGAGACTTTACATTAAAAAAATATCTGCAATCAAGCGATATACAGGGAATCACATCACATCGCTCATCGATGTTCCAAGTTTATCTCTCTATGGACATCCGCGATGAGCGATAAGAACATAGAAACAACAGCATTGCTCATCGCTGTTATAATTTTGAGATCTCAAAAGGTATTAGCGATGAGCGATGTTAAAAGAAAACATCATTCCATCGCTCTTCGCCAATCCAAGGTGTGAACCTATGAATAAATCAGCGATGGGCGATACAGCTATAAGGGCCATCAGGACTTAAGTGGTAACTTTTGAGCCTGACCACCTATAGTTGATGGACGAATTTCCTACTGGAATCATTTTTTTGGTAGCTTGCATCTATAAATTGATAGAAATTTGATAGGGATTTGTGCATTTGTTTAATAGATATTTAGTTTTGTTGATTGTTGCAATAGTTTTCATGTCTTTGACCTTGAATGCTATTATTGAAATTATAACAAAAATAATTTAAAAAGAAGTGAACTCAAATAATTTTATTGCATGAAGATTTAATGAGAAGTACAATGAAAATTTATTTAAAGCTAAATTCTTATTTGTGTGTATGTCTTTGTGAAAGAAATCTATTTTTGAGCTAGTTACTATTTTGAATTCCTAACACAATCACTATCAATTACTTCCATTGAATATATACATATATCATCTATACTCATGGTGCATGACTCTCTATTATGTTCACAATTCACGGTCTTCTAATTTTTTGATCCGTCATCTAATTTCTTCTCTTCATTAGTTAAGATTCACTTTACAAGATATGTTGGTGCCTTTTTTAGTTTTCTTTTACCTTTTGAATGCCTCAATATGTCCCTAATAAGATTCTTTCATTTTTTTAAATGATAATATTCAACTAGATTTGGAAGCGACTAGGCAAAAAACCAGCATTACACACAAAGGGCTTCACAATTCCCAGATAATTTGAACCAAAATACACTAATC
The DNA here is from genome assembly GCA_007258455.2 of Sequoia sempervirens. NCBI lineage: Eukaryota > Viridiplantae > Streptophyta > Pinopsida > Cupressales > Cupressaceae > Sequoia > Sequoia sempervirens. The sequence continues at coordinate 2,388 of VDFB02158345.1, read as the reverse complement.
ATGTATAATCATAAATTAGATCATATATACAAAATATGAAAGCATAGACTAGACAATGAATTCTTTTGACAAAATTCCTCAAAGAAATTCGATCTCATAGATATGCACAAAATGGAATCGTTAAAAATACTTGACAAACTTTCAAAAATAAAAATAAAAAAATGCAATATGTAACTATAAGGCCAAATTCCATATCTTTTGTAAGGATCCTGCATACCTTTGTCAAAATGGGAGCTTTGAAACAAGGTATGGAAATGTATTAAAGAATAAAGTAAGGGGGGTTTTGTCAAATGTTATAGTTGTAACTTTCTTGGTAGACATGTATGCAAAATTTGAAACCATAAGCAAGAATTTTTAGATTATTCCATGTTACAATTATTTTTTTACTTGCGATCCAATTGAAATTTCAACATTGAGAAAGCTACACAATTTCCTTATGATTTTTAGACTTGGTTCATGTCCAACTAAACATGGGAGCGATATCCACTCTTTAGCATTAAAAGTAGTATTATAAATTATTGTGACATTCCTTTACCTTCCAAATTCTATAGAGTTGATTTTCTCCATATTAAAAGCTTTAATCAATTTTATCAATTTCCTAATTTTGTGCGACCATACTTTATGGAATTCTTGCAAGTTTTTGTCCAAATGATTTTAATAACTTTGGTTTGTGTTAAATCCCTATGTCAAAATATATGGGTCTTGAAATCTTTGAATTGACCTTCTTGCATCATTATGTGCAAACATTTTACAATAGATAGTGGTCTTTTAAAATTAAACATGCTTTAGAATATTAAAAATACTTAATGATTTTCTTAAATGCACTATAATAACAAATAAAAAAAAATTAAGTTAATAAATAAAATATTTTATCACTTATGATATTTTATTAACACATAATTACGTAATTTTTAAGTCAATTTCATTGACCTGTCCGTATATGATAAGCATTGCGTTTCTTTTGATGCATTTCACCGAAACAGTTATATTGTATGATATATTCATTGATGTCGTTTAGGTCAAACAGTTTTCCTGATATGAACGCCCTTGACAGAGCATGGAACCACCACAAATACTTCAATTTTACACTATGTCCTCTAGATAATGCTTTGGTGAAACACGCCCAATTTATGCATGTCCGGCAATCATTGCATTCCATGGCAGAATGCCTTTTAAGGCAATTCTAAGGAGTTGTCAATGAACCCACAGTAACCATCCATTTCAATGTCTCGGAGAGAGGGACGGAAGCCGGACGACTCTTTCATGCATTCTGCTCTAAGGGCTTTCCCATCAGAGTATATCTCTTTCAGTCATTTTGTTTCTGCTTCAACCAAATTTGTTTCTACTTTCGACCAAATTTCAGATATGCTAAATTGCAAATATTGTGGTTGTCCTGCCAGCTTGCGCAAACTGTCCTACCATGCAGGTCTTATTTCTTATGTCGATTCAAACATTAGGTTTGTTTCGTCATGTGTTGCATCTACTTTCAACGTGATTGGAATCGAAGCATATGTTTTTAGGTCAATTTGAAGCTTCTGCGGAAACACCTATATAAATTGGAAGAATCTTAAAATCATAGAATTTTGCGAAATTTACTCATCATTTGGGCGATCATGTACTTGGGCTGTAAAAATATGCCCATGCCAGTAGAACTTGGGTATTATACCTATTGCTCTGTACAAGCTTAACTTGACTTTATCTCAATGTCTCTGTAGAACCTGTAGAGAACTACCAACTAGATATCTCCTAATTAGATTTTGAAAATGTATGATAAGTCCACATAAATGCATGAATTTAACACAGATAATACAATCCTTTCACTCATAATTTCAACTTAAAGAAAAATACTGTCATCGATATATATGACAAAAGTACAAATTGTTTTCTTTAAAGATATTAACTTATTTAATCAGTTATGGATTTTTCTTTAATCCCTCCAGTGCATACCTACACAAGTCGTAAGCTGATTTCTGCGGTGCCTCGGTAGAAGGTATATATTCAAAGTAGATTCTGAACAAAGCCTACATTAATATAAAATTATGAGAAAAAAAGGAAAAGAAAAAGATGATTAGAGGTGATGACTTGAAAGATAAATAAATCAGTAACTCATTTTATTATCAAAATCTTTGTTAGTTTGCATTATGCTCCTAGAGTAGCTCAGCACCCCCAAGTTTCACACTGTTTGCTTTCAATGTACTTACTAATGGTTGGTCGCACATGTTTAAAGGTGAAATAAGAGATTCAGATGAACAATTGAGTTATATAGAATAGGGAAGAATTTTACTATGTTGAGTTTTTTCTTGAAATGGTATTCTCAAGTTAAAATACTTCCATTTATTTTATTATTGTTTCAGATCATATACACTATTTCTATTGAACAGATTTATC
>VDFB02158344.1:0-27560 GCA_007258455.2 Sequoia sempervirens | reverse complement strand
TGCATATTTTCATTCCTAGTTTGAATTGTAAATCGATTCCATGGGGAATCCTTGTTTGTACTTGCAATATCTAACTTACGGTGTTTAATCTCTTTGTTTTGCAGGTACATAGATTTGGGGTTCACACATAGTGTTTGCATGAATTGGTGGAGATATATGTTTCAATTAACTAAGATTGACTTGGGACCACCTTGGGCACCCAAGTTGGCATCTTTTAGTTAACACCTTTTGCATGAGAAGTTATTTACAAGGCTCAGTCAAGTGGGCCCATTATTGGGCACCAACTTTGAGGTGAAGCCTGCAATATATTTTCTTGACCAAAGTTTAGTTAAGTGTTCAGTTTGGGGTGCCTAAATTGAGAAATATTTTGGTTTGACTTTAGATTACATTGTGGAACTCTACTTGCCCAATATAGGCATAGATTTTTGTGAGGAGCTTTATGCTCTTGTATTGTACAACTCTTATGAGTTTACATTCTAACTATTTTCTATTAATTGCAGCAAGTGTATGAGAGTTCCATGAGAGTTTATTGCAAGTTGTGAAGAAGGATTGTTGAAGGAAAGGAAACATATCAATCAAGGATTGATACAGTATTATTGTAATCTTGCTCTAAGGTTAAATAATACAAGAACTATTGATTCTGGTGGATTTTTTTCCCAAAAGGGTTTCTCCATGTATATGTTGTGTCAATTCTATCTTATTGTCTCATTCTTCTACAATCTTTTGTCTCTTTCTACAATTGGTAAAATTGGTCTAAAAAGATAAACATACATAAAGAATTGTGACAAAGAACACTTAATTAAATCTACAGTCTCATAGTTTTATAAATTTTAAGCTACAATACTACCTTAATTTTCAACATTCCTCCACCACCTACAGAACCACCGAAGATGGAGGCCACCATGCAGATATCAGAAGAAATGGAGAAAAACCAAGGGGAGGTTGCCAAAGGAATAATTGAGGAGCCTGAAGATCCTTTTAAGGATGATTACTTTGAACACCCAGAGGGTGGGATGAACGTAAACTTAGAGAAGGTGGCGTCCGATGAGGAGAAGTCACACTCTTTAGAGGAATATACTAAAGCCCTCAATGCCAAGTACATCATTGAAACCTCAGATCAGGAGCTTGAAGAGGAGTTTTCCTAACAACTCAAGGATGTAGGAGAAGAGGTTGAATATGAGAAGCAGCCTTATGAGGAGAAATATGATACTAATCTCAATGTGGAGATCCTTGAGGAGCCTCCACTAATTGGTCAAGATAAGTGCCTTACACCAAAAGAGGAAGTAACTCCTAAAAGAGAAGAAGAAAAGGAAGAAGATGCACCAAAGAAGATCCCCAAGCTAGAACATCACGCAGAGCTCAAACAAGAAGAAGAAAGAGAGCCACAGAAAGAAAGCGTCAATGAAGAAAACATAGCCACTACTATGTTGGACACATAAAAGGCTATACACATTGAGGAATCTGATGAAGAAGAGAGAACCAAACAAGAGGCCCCAGGCCATGAAGAGAAATAGCTCCAACATGTGCAAAGAGAGGAAGGTGATCATGAATCACCAAAAGGGGAAACTCAAGTGCCTGATTGGCTAGAGAGACAGCTACAAAAGAAAGCCCCTACGGTCATTGATCCAAAGGCTAGACTTGAGGCTATACTAGCAAGAGCACAGACAAATATGAGGAAAGAGAAAAAGCCAAGAGTCCGCTCCCACATCACAGTTGATGCATTTGGATCAAGGATAGTGTAGATTGCTACCCTCGTGATGGAAAAAGGTGAAGGGGTCAGCTATAACATTTCTACCATCAACTTGGGCCCTGCAACAAGAGAGAAAAATATTGATGAGTTCCAGGGGTTAGTAGCGACAATTGTACAACAAATGAAAAAGGATCAATCCTCCAAGGAAGAATTAAAAGAAAAATTGGTGGATCTCATCGCCTATATTTAGCAATGGACATCCTTAGAAGAAGAGGATCCAATGACATCATCTGCCCCCCTCTTCTCTCCCAAGAAGAGCTCACCAGGATGGAGAAGATGAAGAATTGAACCAAGGCCACTGCGGATTGGTTCCAATGAGTGTTGTACAATGGTGACATCGGCATAGGCCATGTTGCTCGAATATCTAATAAATTATGATATTTGCAAAAGCAGCTAGAGGGAATAGAGAAGATATGTCACCGATTCACTGAGCTATATAGGATCACCTATCCTAAGCTCGAGGCCATTCTCAAGATGCCTCAAAGGACATGGGAAAATGAACTAGTGCTCGTCAAAGATGATCATTGGCTGGTAGAGACTTGGAAAATGGGCCTAGGTGGTAGGAGGGATGTCTTGGAAAGAGTATTGCATGAGGTAGAACTTGACCTCAAATGGGTCATGGAGCACATAATAGATAGCAAAGACTACCTCAAGTTGATGATGGACTATGACATGCCCGCCTTAAAGCTAGATCCAGAGAAAATTAAGCCATTCTTCCTTAAGAAGATGGAACAAGGGGTTGTAGATGTGCTAATATCAAATTTCATGGACTTTGATATGAGAGCATTCACATAGTCTGATCAGGTAATCAATTCCACACCCAGATGCACCAAACATTGGGAGAAAATCATTGGCAGATTTAAGAGGCTAATCTTCCAAGACCTTCAATCTGACATCATGGAATGGGACAAGCTTCAAGTACTAATTGGGAAATTTGTGGAGTACACCACCCTTCAAAAGAATGAAGGAAAACCAATGATTGATGATGAGTTTTTGACAATATAGCTAAAAGAGAAGGTAGTCACAAGAAGACAAAACTACTACAGTGTCAAAGCCACTAGAGGAAAAAATAGGAATAAGACAAAAATGTATTTTATATTGATATATTTTGGGGTGGGTGAAATCCTAATGTAAAATGAATCTTGACCACACAGTGTGAGTAAATCTTGGCCATTCATTATGCTTTTGGAAAACTATAAATAGGGGTCTCCTCTCATTTTCAAAGTGAGAGTTGAATTGTTTTGTAAAGACATGTTGCAAAAATTTCAATAGAATTACATTGTTTTGGTGGATTCTTTTGTTTCTCACATGTTGCATGATTCATCTTCTCAAAGTTAGAATTTAGTTTGTTGTTCTAAGTATTTCAATTTTCTCTTAGTGGTTTAGTTCATGTTGCACATTGATATTGAGGAATTCTATTGTGTTGATGCCTTTCAAAGTCATTCTAAACATTAACTTATTGTTGCACTTAAAATTCATCTATTATTCATGCTTTATGGTGAATGGATAGTTGAAAAATCTATAGACCCTAGAAGATAGCACTAGTTTCATGAGACTATATATTGTTTGGTTAAGTGGAACTTAGTTTTGGGAAGGTTTTCCACTGTAGCATCCTCAATTGTCACTGTTCATCATTAGTTGCAAGTCTATGAACTCTTTTATCCCTTTTCCTTTTCGCCTTTCTTTGAAATAGTGGTTAAGGTAAAGTTCTAACATCATGGTAAGGAAAATTTTGATGATAAAAATGGAGTTTTAGACTGTTGTGTTGAACTTGTAGCAATTGCACCACATCTCTAGAATCTCAAAAACTCATTTGAAGATCCAATTCCCTCCCAACTTAGCAAAACATAAGTTCCATTTGTGATTACCAGCAAATCACATCAATCAACTGAGATATTTTTGCAAGTCATGACCTAACATCTAAGAGACCTTGGGATAATTTTCTACAACTTATTTGTAGGAAGTTGTCTTTCAAGAGAGGCAGTGCACTTGTGTGTTGCCTGTGTTGAGAAGTGAAAAAACACCCATCAATGGAATTAGCACTAGGAGGGCCTCCCTTTTGCTAAGCTGGATCGAATTGCTTCCTTCTCCCTTGAAAGGTTCCAAAGAGTGCTAAGATCTACACCAAACAAAGGGGAATTTTAAGAGCTACCACCCCCTACCAAGGCTAAGAGAGACAAGAGAGGGGAAGCATCCTCTTCAGCTGCATTCGCTCATCCCACTTCACCTTCATCCTCACCTCCTCCTTATAACCATTCGCCCCACTCTTCCCCTTCCCTTCTGATAGTTTCTTCCTCTTCCTAGCTGCTCCAAACTGCCTTCTAGCCCTTCGCTTTCCACAACCAAGGAATTTTCCCTGTCCCAATACTTCATAGTCAGGGCACCCCTCCAACCACTGCTACTCCTTCATAGCCCCAAGTCACTGTAGCATAGCCAGTGCAACCTCCACCTCCCATCATGGCTTGGCTAGGTAATAACCCTCTCCTCTATCCATCAATGACTACCATGATATGCCAAATAATATGAAGGGATTTTTCACTAAGTTCCATCCTTGTGAACCATAAAGGATAGTTGAAGAACACATCAAGATATTTCAAATAGCTTTGAAGGACATGCAAATAGATCATGAAAATCTGGCTTGTAGGCTCTTTCCTTACTCTTTGGGCGATGAAGCCTTTTATTGGTACATCAATCTACTGAAAATATCCATCACAGCTTGGAATTTGATAAACAATGCCTTCTTGCAAAAATTCAAGATTCTAATCAACCCTTCTGAATTATACCAACAATTCATATTCGTGTGAAGGAAGTTAATGAACCAATCAGCTCATTCAATGATTGGTTTCATCGTGCTTACATGAGATTGCAACTTCCCTATGTGGTTGACGATCCCTTTGCTTGATTGATCTACTATGCTACCTTGGACAACCTCACATCTACACTAGTGAAAAGGATGTGTCTGCCACCTGCCAAGTTGGTGGATGCGTACACAGTCTAAGTAGTCATAACAAGCACCAATTTTGGACAGAACATCATAAGTCCACTACCATCCTTGGGACCAACTACCCATCCAATGCAAATTCAAGGACTTACTCTTGCCTTGGCACATTAGACCCCAATCATGAATCAAGTCCCACAACTGCCAATGGTACCTCATCCAAGGCAGCCACTGAACCAAGCACCTCTAGTGCCCCATTATTTGCAACCACAACATCAATAGGTTTACCCTTAGCAACCCCAAGTGCCTACATACCTGTAGGGATCCAAGTTCCCACCCACTCAATAGAATCAACCAGCAATACAACTAGTCTTCCTCCATAATCAAGCATCATAGTTGAACAACACAGAGAAGGATCAGATAGATGAGCTAACAAAGTTGTTAAAGAAGATTTCAATAGAAATGACACACCTAAGGAATCAGAATAACCAACTGCAAGCCTCCCAAAGAAGCATCCAATCCAATCTCAACTAAGACAATCGAGACAACCATGATGCAGGTGCTTCCTCCAAACAAAATTGTGAAAGAGGTCAAAGTTCTAACCAAGGCTTTGAAAGAAGGCCTTCACAAAGACAGAATTGGATGTGGAATATAAGGCCAAACAATGGAGGTGTTCCTACACCTCTCGATCAACTGGCCAATGCAAATAAGACTACAAGTGGAGTGTACTTGGAAGAGGTAGCCTTATCTAGATGGTGTCACATTCACAAAAAAATAGGCATTTTGAATTGGATTTCCTGGAGTTCCAAACAATAACAGATATTTTCCAAGTGGAAGTTTAGAATGCAGTAGATGGTGTGGGTTGCAAAAACATAGTCCCATTGGAACCATACAATTCCTTTGTGCTCATAGTTAACCAAGCTCCTTTCCCATGAGGCGAGAGCAATGTACCTAAAAAGGATACTACTGCCCCAAAGGATGAAGAAGCAAAAGAGGTAAGCAACAAAAATCCTTTATCTTAGCTTTTTGACTCCATAGATAATGGTCCAATAGATGAAGAAGAGTCACGTGAGGATGAGGTCCAAATGTTCCATCAAAAGGAAACCCCTTATAACTTGAGGAATAGAAAAGTAGGTGGCCCTTTTACAACATCTACTTTGCCTAATAACTTCAATACACCGCTTGACCCAAATGCTAGCAACAACCCATGTTACTCACACGTGCCTACCCAGTATTTCAATAAGAATAGGAAGTCAAACCAAACCCAAAACTAGCCTGCTAGCTCCTCCCAAGATAGATCTTTTGAAGCTGAAATTGAGCAAATGGGTGAATATGTGGTGGAAGAATTCAAAAAAGTGAAATTGAGCCTATCAGGCTTCGAATTTCTTAGGGTTCCAGAAGTTAGAAATGCTTTCTTTAGGATGCTTAATGACTATCCCATCCAAGACAGCCCAAGAAGCACCTCCCAAAAGGGTTTTCTTTGATGATTCACAAAATGAGCCTGTAATCAAGGAGATCTTAGGAAAGAAAATGGATCAGCCCTCAAATTAGCAAACAAGTAAACAACCTACCAAGGAACAAAATAAAGCACAAATCAGGGATAAAACCATTGATAAGGACAAAGCTCAAGTATCCTAGGTAGACACACCTATGAGCTTGTTGCAAGGGAAGTTGGAGACTCCTCCCTTCTTGATCACCATTAGGATATTTGGAAAGAAATTGCACAACTTCCTCCTCGATTCAAGAGCATAAGCCAATGTCATGCCTTTGGTAGTATGCAAAGCTTTAGGAATAGTTCCAACTCCCTCCCAATGGAAGGTGAACTAGTTGGACAAGATAGAAGTGAATATAGTAAGAGAAATCAATAGAATACCCATGCAAATTATTGTTGATCTGAGGGTGCAGGAGGTCATCAACATTCAAGTTGTTGATATTCCATGTACACATATGGTATTATATTAGGAATGGATTTCACCTGGGCACTGAATGGATATGTTGCAATTGACTTTTCTCACTTATGGTTGTCATGGAAAGGATTTCCTAACTAGATCTACATTGATCGAGAGCCCCGCATGAAATTCATGATCACGGAATACAACAAAACGAATGAGGTGTTGTTTGCTAAGACAAAACTAGGAAACTACTATCCCATGGCATATCAAGAAGAACTATAGTTTTAGGAAGAGGAAGTGACCAAAGAGGTCCTTCTCGTGTTATGTAGTCCTCCTACTAACCTAGCCTATGCACTTCAAAGTATAGAGATGTTGATTGAATCAGACGATGAATAATCCTATGAGGATGGTAACCTTGGACGGTTGGATTGATTCCAAGACTTTATGGATAAATGTGCACAAGATCAACTCAGCCTAGGATAAAAAATGGACTTTCAAGAGCTTCTATTACATAGTTGGTGCAGGGTATGCAATGTTGCTCACTCAGAATTTGAATGTTTCCTTTGCCAAATAGTAGTTAACCACATTAGAGGACAGGTCACACCAAGGGAGGAACTCCAAATAGAGTAGCCAAATCAAAACTATGATGAATCAATGCAACCACTTAAAGTTACTGAAGTAAATGTTCTGCCAAGAAAGGAAGCGAGCTTTGTTGATTCTAAAGTCAAGGAGGCTTCCAAATTTTGGACACTGTGTTTTGATGGGTCCAATTCCAAGTAGGGAACTAGAGTTGGATTCGAGCTTATTGGCACTACAAGTAAGACATAATTTGTTGCTCATAGGCTCTAGTTTTATTGCACAAACAATGTAGAGGAGTATGAAGCACTAGTCCATGATCTTTTGATGGCACTAAGAAAGACGGTTAAAATGTTACAAGTCTTTGGTGACTCAGATTTAGTAGTAAAAAAAGTCACAAAGATGTATTCTTTCCATGATAGGAGGTTAGAAAATTACAAGCATAGATTTTGGGATCTCATAGAAGGGCTAGATGCATTTAACATTCAATTCATCCCTCATTCCAAGAATCATACTGTTGATGCCTTAGCCCAAGAAGCTAGTACCCTCCATCCCCTTTCCCTTAGTGGGTTGAAAAGGTTTACTGTTGAGCTTACTTCCACTCCATCAATGCCAAATAACAACATCAACTTCCAAGTGTTCAATGATGACAAGCATATCTTGGATTTCATCACCATCTCTGATGTATTTGCAACCCAAATCATTGATGAGGCAGAGCCTGAAAAAGCTGAATTAGACCTGGAAGGAGTCATTAATCTCAAAACAAACACAATACCACAAGGTATGGTTTAGCTCAAACAAATATTTGATTTAGATCAAATAATAGATTAGGATTAGCAAACAAAGAAGGATTCCATTGACAACCAGTGTGATGCTCACAACTTAGGAACAACTGAAGAAGTCAAGAATGTGTTCATTGGCAAAGTGTGCACACCAGAAGAAAGGAAAGGGATTTTTGATGCCCTGCACAAGTACCATGACATGGTTGCTTGGAGCTACGAAGACTTGAAGAAATATGACACCTCAATCATCGTACACACTATCCCTATCAAGCCGGATGTGAGACCTTTTAGGCAACGTCAGTGCCTGATCAATGCATTGCTAGAGCCCATCATCTACAAGGAAGTCTAGAAGTTGTTGTCCACCAGAATCATATTCACAATTAGACACTCCACGTGGGTGGAAAACTTGGTCCCAGTCAAGAAGAAGAGGGAAGAAATCATATTGTGTGTAGACTTCTGCAACCTGAATAGAGCTTCGGAGAAAGACAACTACCCAGTCCCCTCACTGGATGAGGTATTGCAAATAGTTAATGGGTCTCAGATGATGTCCTTTTGGGATAGATATTTGGGATACAATCAGGTGATGGTACAATACAAAGATAGGCATAAAATGACTTTTACTATGAAATGGGGAACTTTTGCATATAGAAGAATTTCATTTGGACTAATCAACATCGGTGCAACCTTCCAGCACGCCATGGATATTGCCTTCAAGGACCTGATCGAAAAATGCATCATCATTTATATGGATGATCTTACTATGTTTTCAAATAAAATAGGGGACCATGCCTTTGATTTATTTAAGGTCTTTCAGAAATGCAAAGAGTTTGGAATTTCCCTGAATCTGAAAAAATGAATCTTTGGAGTCATGAAAGGCAAGCTACATGGACATTTTCTTTTAGAGAAGGGAATCTCAATAGACCCTAAACGTATCCAATCCATCCTAAAAATTTAACTTCTAGGAATAAATTCTGACACTACATCTTGCAGAATAAGGTGTTTGTGATTGTGCCTGACCCAGTAGTCAAGACCTTGTTAATGCAGAATGAGCTAGGAGAAAGGGGAGAAAAAAGGGTCACTTTATTACAGGAATACGACATGTGAATTTAGCCCATAAAATTGGTCCAAAGTCAAGCTCTCACTTGAATAATATTTGAAACGATAGCTAAAGTAGGACTTGAGGTCACCATGCAGCAATACCAATTGGAAGATGTATCTCCCAAAGAGTGGTATGATGGAACGTCTACTATTTGTTGAACAAAAAGTTCCCACCCAACTACAAGGAGTACAAAAGTGTGCTTTGAGACTGAAGAGCAGCAACTATATGCTGCAAGGATCTATATTATATAAGAGAAATCATGAGGGAATCTACCTTAGATGCCTTGGAAAAGAAGAAGCAGCTAGAGTATTGAACGAATTTCATGATAAATTTGGCACTAGCCATAGATCCGATCCTTCAACCGCTCACCAAATTCTATGGGTTGGGTACTATTGGCCGACGGTTTTTAAGGATGCACACAATCATGTCAATACTTGTCACATTTTCTCCAAACTGTTGCTACCAAAGAAAGAAATGTTGTTGTTCCATTGCAACCAATCCTGGAGGTAAGGCCATTCGCTCAATGGGGACTCAAATTTATTGGTCCCATAAGCCCACCATCCTCTGCAAGCCATAGGTACATTCTAACCACTTCTAATTATTGCACTAGATGGACATAAGCAATAATATGTAGGCAATGCACTACTGAAGTGGTTACCAATTTTTTAGAAAGTTTTATCTTGAATCATTTTGGTTGCCCCTTTTCCCTCATGTGTGATAATGGCCCTACCTTTTCCTTGCTTAATTTTGCTAGTTGGGCCTTCGATTAAGGGATTGCACTTAAATTTTCTTCTAACTATTTCCCTCAAGGAAACGGCCTAGCTAAGTCAGCAAATAAAAATATGATAATTATGATCAAAAAATTGCTTGATAGAAACCCCAAAGACTAGCACACCTAGTTGTGTTTTTCCCTCTAGGAAGATTGTACATGCCATAAGGCTTCTTTGGGTGTTTCCTTGTTCCATCTCATCTATGGCTTAGAGCCTATCTTTCCTTTCCACCTTAAGATCCCCATCCTCCAGTTTCTCACCACATACTATGAGGAGGGAGACCAACAAGAGGCCCATTTAGCTGAGTTGTTGCACCTAGAAGAAGTTTGTGACCAAGTAATTGAATTTTTTTCCAAACATTAGGGCATAGTCAAAAGATGGTTCGATCATTGAGCCAAGGTAAAGGCTTTTAGGATTGCTAATTTGGTCCTTTGTTGGGACAAGGCCCATGAAAAGAAAGGGGGACATGAAAAATTCAACAAGATCTGACTTGGCCCCTTTCAGATCTCAAAAATTTTAGGAGATAATTCCTTTCATCTCAAGACACTCACTGGAGAGGATGTCTCATTGCTAGTCAATGGGAAACACCTCAAGCATTATTTCCTTGCTTGAGCTTTTCAAGCTCATCCTTTGTATATAGTTGTATATAGGTTAGCTTAGGTTCTTTTGCTTTGTTTTTGTGCTTTCGCTATTGTCTCTCTTTTTTGCTTACTTTCCCAGCTGCTTTTGTTTTTGTTGAGGGTGTTCATTCTTGATGCGATGGTCGTGCTCGGTGTATCAGAAGGCTCACTCTGTTATTTGCTTCTTTTCATTCTCTAGATAAATATTCATTTGTACTATTGATTTTTGACCACTTCTGTCAAGCGGGCTTCCTTATTTGAACTCTAAGTTGACCTAGGACAAAACCCTTGATTGAATATTTTCACACTTATCTTAGATCACTCACATAACAGATTTTAAATGTTTCTGAAGAGTTGTACAATAGTTGTTATGAGGTCTCAGCAAGTGAAAAATCTTAAGTCCACCCTAGTGACCACTGTGATTCCAAACCCATAGTAAGCTTTGATACTTATACAATTGAGCAAAAGGAAAGAGTACCAAAAGAAAATATGATAGAAAGAAAAGAAAGAAAGAAAGAAAGTTGTAAAGAAAGCAACTATGTGGGTGTGTGAACAACTCTATTGGGGCTATGGATGCCTGGTTGGCAATAGAGAAATATTTGTGGGGTCATAGCGACAACTCCGTCGGAGCTATTGAATCCTTACTAGCAGTGAAGTAATGTCCAGGTTACTTTTGGGGATAGAAAGCTTATGTATCTTGCCTTGATGATTAACGGTTCTTCCATTATAGTTTCTAAAGGGAAATGAACTCACCATGTGCACACTTCTGAGATATTCCCATGACTTGATTCAACTAAGGATCTCGTCCTCCTTTGAGTTATTGGCTCACTCAGGGAAACTGGTTTCTGGTCTATGAAACTAGATATTTTGGGTTCTAATTGAATATTTACCCTTAGAACACTCAAGAGTGTTCTCCCAATAGAGTCTCCATTTATAGTGCCTATAGCACACATGCCCCATTTGGAACGAGGACCCTCTCTTTTTTTCCTTTGTTGGGTCACTTTTACCTTCACCTCATTTTGTGTGCCCCTAATTCTGAGCTTTAGGTGGTCAAGGACCTCAAATTCATCATCATCAGTTGACCAAAATTCACCACCCAAAAAATTTCTAAGTCCTTGGCTCTTGCAGAGGTTTCCATGTAGATTTCCCTTAGTAGTTTTCTCTAACGTCCTCTAGCCTCTGTGGGTCCGTAGCTGTGGACTTCTCTTTGCACGTCACTGCCTTCTCTTTGCTATCTCACTCATGGCCAACTCAAGATGTCCACTTGCATGGCAGATCCTTCATCCTCCTTGGCCACCATCTTTTAGCCACCCATCAAACAACAATGCCTCGAGGTCCTTTCGACTTGCAAGCTCCTCCTTTCTCATTGCAGGCTTGTCGAACTCCATGCCCAGCTACCCTGCTAGTTGTCGTACTCACATTCAAAATGGGTCATTAATATAATTTTTACTATAAATAACCCTCTCACCTGTCATTTTCACCAACCAAATTCAAAATTGTTAGAGAGGAAAATGACAATTGCATCCCCTACGCTTGTAGGAGCTTGTGGAGACCCTGAAACGTGATCTCTACCAAAATTCTTCACGACTCCTAGGTCAATTCACCGCCTGCATTTTAAAATGTGTCTTTGAGTATGTTTTTTTTAAATTAATCAAAAATCTTAAAAGAAACCTTAAATTCCTTAACTTGGCTTCCCTATTGTTGTTCTTCACAGAGCCTTGGCTCCTTTACATCCCACATGCTCCCCATCACCATCTCCCAAGCGAACCCAAAATGAAGAAACACTTAGATGAAAAACTTGAAATCTTGAAACCACTGTGGGTCTGCCTTTGTTGGCCACCGCGTGTGGGCGGACCCTATCTTGGCACTATTCTCAAATGATCAATCCTTGCCAACATCCCACATCACGAATCCCACTGAAGTCACCTTCATCCAATACAAAAAACCCCAAGTCTTAACATGTGGGTCAATCCTTGTGAACCGCCAAACGCTCATCATCATCATCTTAAATGTCACTTGATAACGAAAAAGCCATATCTCCTCCCCACGTAGCAGATCCTACTGCTCTAGTGGCTACTCACCATTGTCATAGGCAAAAACTAAGTTAAGTGTTCCTTGTAGGCTGTTTAGTGCAAACTGTCGACTGCTCTTCATTGTAGTCTTAACGCCTTAACATCAGTGGCTCAGTCATTGGTCCCTCTCGCATCGCGGACTCCATGATCCTGCTAACTGTTCGGGTTCACAAACAAAGATGCCAAGCCTAAACTAACCTTGAGCGAGATAAACCTTGTGGGGGTCCATCTGCAGACCTTCTCGCCACCATCGTCATTCTAAGTTTCCAAGGAACCATGTCTACCCGCATTGTGAACTTCGCCCAGATCAATCCCCCCGAGTCTTCAACATGAAAATGACTAAGTGTGGTTCCTTGCGGACCGTTGCTTGTGACCCACCATTTCCTAGTCACCATTTGCTAATGTTCATGCCTCCTCTTTCGACTGCATTGCAGAGCCTAAGCTCATCCAAAGAAAAATGACTAAGTGCCTTGCGGGTCACTCCTTGCAGACTGCCCCCTGCAGACCATTGCCTCATCACTGTCATTCCTAGATGACCATCCCACAACAAATTTCTGCCACTTCATGCCCACATGCCTCAAACTAATCAAAGTGAAAAGAGCTAACTCAAGACTACCCTAGTTTCCTACAGGTCCTGCAATGTGGGATTCCTCTTGCGGGTTTCTACCTCTTAACCACCATTTCAAAATGGTAGATCTCCAAACGTATATGAAGCCTCCTACTTTAACATACCCTGAACCCGCATGAGAAAAATAGCCAATTAGATGCACCCAAAGACTTCATAACTGACCCCCACATGTGCCAAATTCCTTGTTGAAGATCTCGACCGCTAAGACTCCAATGCAAAATTTTGATTGTGGGTAGCCGTATGCGAGCCGTCGTGACCCCGACACCATTCTGCTCTTGACAACTGCCAACCCAGGGAAACCCACATCCCCAAGCCTGCATCCTTGAATTTGAATCAAAGAAGCCTCAAACAATGAATGATAATGGATTTTATGATATTTTGAGGATGAATTGTTGGATCTAACCATTGTTTTGCAGGATTTAACTAATGCTTCCCTAATGTTTATGTGAATATGCTTACTGCATCTTTATATGTAGGATTTATGGAATCTGTTATGGGACCATCAGGGAAGCATGTTGAGAAAGAGAAAGGAAAGAATCCTACAAAAGCACCAACAGGGAAAGAGGAGAAGGATCAAATGAAGTCCCAGTTCCATGGGGTGGAGTGCACCTCCAAAGTCATCTCCACTTGGGATTCAATATTAGACACCAACCTTGGGCATGTGGATATAGATGAAATTTGGAAAAGGGTTATGATCAACCCTACAACTAAAAATGCACAGAAAATCAGAAAGAGTGGTCTCGCCAAGGTGGTTGGCTTTCCACCTACACTCATTGCTCTGGAACTAGTCATCGTATGTAGAGAATGGTACCATAGCAGCATAAAGATTATTGATCACAATGGAAGAGTGTTGGAAAATCTATCTATCAGATCCATAGGCTAGACATTCCATATTCATGCATTTGATGTCATGGAGGAAACAGAGAAGGGATATGCTAAAAATATGTGGAAGGCAAACCCTCTTGGATGCAAGAAGTTGATCAACCAACATTGGTTGAAGGAGAAGAGGGGCAATGTTGCCAAGTTACCACAAGAGCTATTCAGGATCGATTTATATGAAGAGTACCATGACCTAATCACTCTATTGAGTAGGGTGATGGGCCTCCCCACTGCTACCTTCTTCTAAGAATGGATGTTATATTTCATTGAGGAGATCATCCAGGGAAAATGGAAGTTCCACTAGGCAAAGATGATCAACGATAACATGCACAACTAGCTTAGGGACGTGAAGAAAACATCCCAGTTCTACATGACCTCCTACTTGGTATATGTACTAGTAGAGGCATTCCCATACAAGGGTCTCTTTGTTGCACCAAACCTAAATCTAGGGAGAGGAGAACTTAAAGTGTATGATCACTATCCACAGCTGCAATACAGGAATTTCAAGAGAGAATATTAGAGGGTAAACGATGCCTTCATTGGGCACATCATCAAACTCTTGGGATGATACTTTGAGAGAAGAGTCTCCCACAGTGCAAGAGCATTCATCGAGAGGTTTGGGTACCTGTTCATATAGTTCCCAAAGTTCACTTAGATCAAAATAGAGGGTTTCTCTAAGGGGCTCTACAAGCTGCCACAATACCCCAAAGACTAGATGATCATATTGGAGGTCTCTTGACAATTGCAGAATTACCACACCCTATTGAGTGACAAACACAGAGCAGGGATCCAATATCCCTTAACCTTTGGGAAAGGAATGTATGCTGTCCCCACTACCCAATGCACAAAGTATTCAGAGAAGGAGATAGTGGAGTACAATTTGGACCTCCACAGAGCCTGACCAAGAATGGACCCATATGGGAAGTTGAAGAAACATGTTGGGAGGTAGTATGCTCATCTACCCCACATTGAAGACTTTTGGGCCAATTGTCAGGATGAAAAGAAGTGTGAATGAGGCACTACATGCAAATGATGGTTCAATTTTTGTGTTCAATAAACTTGTTCCCTATGCTCAATCAAATTTTGGAGGAGGATGACACCATTATTGATGAAAGATTCAATGTCGTGGCTGACTTTTCATTGCCACTAATTGACTAGGATGAAGAAGAGGTCAATGACCTCGATATAGTAACATGGCCAGTAGAAAATGGAACAAAGCAATGGGTAGATGCCCAAATTTCCTAACTTAAATTGCAGGGTCAGTATTGACATATGGTGAATACAGTATTGACATATGGCGAGCTCGAAGATGAGCTCAAAAGTGAAACCAACAATGGAGCAATTGTTGCCCCAATAGAAGAGGCACCTAAATCCCCTCTGACAACAAGATCAAGGAAAAGGAAGGATGTGCCCGAGCACCATGCCAAGCACAAGGTATATACATGGAAGGCTACAGAGGGAGAATCCTCAAAGAAGGCAAAGAAAATAGGAGGATTCATCAGTGAAATTCCAACAATTGAAGAGGATCCACAACACAAGGGAGAAGAAGAAACTAAGCAGCTGCAATCACCACCTACCACCTCTGCTCTTGCTGCTACCGCTACCATTTCCACTCCTCCACCTCCCACATCTCAGGAACTACCCATTTCCTCACCACCTATCGTGGGCATCCCAATCTACCTTGCTTCTACCTCGCCAATGGCCCCAATAATGGTGTTAGATTCTTCCTCAGCCATGACATCTTCATTGTCATCTGCCTCACTACCCCCTCCATCGCCCATTCTCTCTACCACAATGATTGTAGTAGCCATTGCTACTATGCCTCCTCTCACCCTACTAAAATCCTTTTTAAAGTATATGCAAGGGATACCCGTTGAACTCTCTAGTATATAATAATGAATCCCATAGTTCAAGATGTGATGGCCCAGATTGTTGTTGGCCTACCCATTCCTCTGCCACCTACAAAACCACCAAATATGGAGGCCACCATGTAGATATCAAAAGAAATGGAGAAACACCAAAGGGATGCTACCAAAGGTATAATTGAGGAGCTCGGAGATTTATTTATGGATGATTACTTTGAACACCCAGAGGGTGGGATGAACATAAACTTAGAGAAGGTGGCATCTGATGAGAATTCATACTCTTTAGAGGAAGATATTGAAGCCCTCAATGCCAAGTACATCATAGAAACCTCAGATCAGGAGCTTGAAGAGGAGTTATCCCAATAGCTTGAGAATGTAGGAGAAGAGGCTGAATCTAAGAAGCAGCCTTCTAAGGAGAAATATGATACCAATGTCAATGTAGAGATCCTTGAGGAGCCTCCACTAATTGGTCAAGATAAGAGCCTTATCCGAGAAGAGGAAGTAGCTCCTGAAAGAGAAGAAGACAAGAAAGAAGAAGAAAAGGAATATGTACTAAAGAAGAGCCCCGAGTTGGAACATCATCCAGAGCTCGAATAGGAAGAAGAAAGAGTGTCACAAAAAGAAAGAGTGACTAAAGAAAACATAGTCAATGTTGAGTTAGACACAAAAAAGGCTATACACATTGAATACTTTGATAAAGAAGAGAGAACCAAACAAGAGGCCTCGGGCCATGAAGAGAGAACCAAACAAGAGGCCTCGTGCCATGAAGAGAAACAACTCCAACATGTGCAAAGAGAGGAAGCTAATCATGAATCACCAAAAGGGGAAACTTAGGTGCCCAATTGGCTAGAGAGATAGCTACAAAAGAAATCCCTTGTGGTCCTTGACCCAAAGGCTAGACTCAAGGCTATACTGGCAAGAGCATAGACAAAGATGAGGAAAGAAAAGAAGCCAAGAGTCCACTCCCACATCACAGTTGATGCATACAGATCAAGGACAATGTAGATTGCTACCCTTGCGATGGAAAAAGGTGAAGGGGTCAGCTATAACATTTCAACGATCAACTTGGGCCCTACAACAAGAGAAAAAAGATTGATGAGTTCCAAGGGTTGGTAGCGATGATTGTACAACAAATGAAAAATGATCAATCCTCCAAGGAAGAATTAAAAACACAAGTGGTGGATCTGACTGCCTATATTAAGCAATGGATGTCCTTGGAAGAAGAGGCTCCAATGACATCATCTGTACCCCTCTTCTCTCCCAAGAAGAGCTCACCAGGATGGAGAAGATGAAGAATTGGACCAAGGCCATGACGGATTGGTTCCAACAAGTGTTGTACAATGGTGACATGGGCATAGGCCATGCTACTCAAATGTCCAATAAATTTTGAGATTTGCGAAAGCAGTTAGAGGGCATAAAGAATATATGTCACCGGTTCACTGAGTTGTATAGGATCACCTATCCTAAGCTCGAGGCCATTCTCAAGATGCCTTAGAAGACATGGGAAAAGGAACTAGCACTTGTCAAAGTGGTCACTGGCTAGTAGAGACTTGGAAAATGGGCCTAGATCATAGGAGGGACATCCTAGAAAGAGTATTGCATGACGTTGAACTCGACCTTGAATGGGTCATGGAGCACAGAACAGATAGTGAAGACTGCCTCAAGCTGATGACAGACTATGACATGGTCACCTTAGACATAGATTCAGAGAAAATTAAGCCATTCTTCTATAAGAAATGGACTAAGGGGCTACATATGTGCTAACATCATATTTCATGGACTTTGTTGCTAGATCATTCACACAATTCGAGTAGGTAATCAAGGCCATGCCCAGATGCACCAAACATTGGGATCAAATCGTTGGCAGATCTGAGAGGATGACATTCCAAGTCCTTTAATCTAACATCATGGAATGGGACAAGCTTCAGGAACTAATTGGGAGACTTGTGGAGCATGCCACCCTTCAAAAGAATGAAGGAAAACCAATGATTGATGATGAGTTTCTGGCAGTATAGCTGAAAAAGAAGGAAGTCACAAGACAAAATTGCTACAGTGTCAGAGCCACTAGAGGACAAAATAGTCCAATAAGACAAAAATGTATTTTATATTGATATATTTTGGGGGTAGGTGAAACCCTAATGTAAAATGGCCACACAATGAGAGTAAATCTTGGCCATTCATTTTGCTTTTGGAAAACTATAAATAAGGGTTTCCTTTAATTTTCAAAGTGAGAGTTGAGTTGTTGTGTAAAGACATGCTACAAAAATTTCAATAGAATTACATTGTTTTGGTGGATTCTTGTGTTTCTCACATGTTGCATGATTCATCTTCTCAAAGTTAGAATTTAGTTTGTTGTTCTAAGTATTTCAAGTTTCTCTTAGTGGTTTAGTTCATGTGTTGCACATTGATATTGAAGAATTTTATTGTGTTGATGCCTTTCATGTTCATGCTTTTGTTGTTTGTTGATGATGAATAGTAGTGTAAAGCTAATCTAAACATCAACTTATTATTGCACTTAAAATTCATTTGTTATTCATGCTTTATGGTGAGTGGATAGCTGAAAAATCTATAGACCTTAGAAGATAGCACTGGTTTCATGAGACTGTATGTTGTTTGGTTAAGTAGAACTTAGTTTTGTGAAGGCCATCCATTGTAGCATCCTCCATTGTCACTATTCATCATTAGTTGCAGGTCTAGGAACTCTTCTATCCCTTTTCCCTTTTGGCCTTTCATTGAAATAGTGGTTAAGGTAAAGTTCTAACATCATGGTAAGGACAAATCTGATGATAAACATGGAGTTTTAGACTGTTGTGTTGAACTTGCAACAATTGCACATCTATAGAATCTCACAAACTCCATTTGAAGATCTAATTCCCTCACAACTTAGAAAAACATAAGTGTCTTTTGTGATTACCAGCAAATCACATCAATCAACAGAGTTATTTTTGCAAGTCATGACCTAATACTTGAGAGACCTTGGGATAATTTTTTTGCAACTTGTTTGTAGGAAGTTATCTTTCAAGAGAGGCAATGCACTTGTGTGCTACCTATGTTGAGAAGTGCAAAAATACCCATCAATAGGTTCATTGAGCATGTGTGCAAGAGGGCTTTCCTTCAATCATTATTCTTCACAAGATATTAGGGTCAAAGTTGACCACCTTGAAACATGTTGAAAGTGCAGATGTAAAATCAGAACATACTGCATTTGCTTTTGATTTGGAAAAAATATCAAATCACATCTTGAGGCTCTGAAACTGGACCAGTGAGCATATGAATGTGAGGGGAATGTAAGGAATCAACCCATTTTTCATGATGATTGTCCAGTTGCAAAATATCAACTCAAACAGGAGGCCACTTCGCAGAACTAAGAGTTCACAAACAACAAAACAATCCCAAAACCCTCCAGCTTTGCGTTTTAAAACTCTATTAAAACTCATCATAGGGGCTTGAAATCTAACACACATGTTCACATATGCCACATGAGTATGCCTACCAAAGGATTTGACATGAAAATCAACTGGCTCTAATTTATGACCCTCCAAAGTAGGTCACTAGGGCAAATTTTTTAGGTGAGTTTCTGAGTGTGCAAATCAACTTTTTTCATCATGGGCACTCAAAATTTAAAAATTTTGAAGGTTCCATCAATATACATGTTCTATTTGATAGTTTGACAATGTGAGAGATTCTAACATATCAATGACAACAAATTACCATATTGGAATATTGTGAAAAATATATTTCAAGGTCCCAAGAAAATGAATGATATCCCTATACCATAAAATTTTATTGCGATAGTCTTATAACATAACCTCTAAATATTTTGTAGTGAATAGTATCCATGGGGATCATTAAACCTTGTATAATTTTTTTTCTTCAAAGATGAAGATGAGAAATAATAAGCGAGCTAAAAGATTTTTTAAAGAATGGTGTAATCCTTATTTCTACATAAATATTCATACTTCTAAACATTGAGGATTGGGTGTGAAACAAAACCTTTCAAACTAGATAAATCTTGAGGATTTTAAACATTAAAAAGGTAATAGAAAATACTACAAAAAAATATCCTACCAATAAAGGAGCCTAAATTTTCCCTAGAATGTTAGTTATTCACTTGATATTTTATTAGGATTCAAAAGTTGTCCGTGTTAATAGGACTATTTTTAAAAGGAAATGGAACTAATAATCTAAACAAGAGAAGATCTACTAAATATGTTTCTAAATCTATAATACAATAAAATAAACAAAAATTTATTATGAGTCACTTGAGAAGCCAAGTGAGAAAAATTTTCAAGATATTGTTCAATATTTTAATGAAAAAATAACCATATCTTTTCAATTAAATGAATATTGAATGTGTGTTAAGGCATATCTTAATGTATAGATTTGCATAGATTTGTAGTTGTATTTATTTTCATGACATTGAGTACCTTTTTATGGAAGGAATGTATATTTTGATTAATATTTAAAATTATAAAGCTAAAAAATTATCACTACCAAGGATTTTATAAATGTTTCTAGAAAGTGTACTAAAATTTTATAACAAATAATATATTTCAAGAGTCTTTCATTGTAACAAGAATTAATTTTCACATTAATATATCATGCCAACTCATTATATTATGAGGTATACAACAGTATTCATTCGCATTCAAGACATTAATGCAATTCAAATTTAAGCAAGAAAATTTAATACACTATACATCTAACGAGAAAATTTGTACATATATTTTAGAGAGGCTTGTAAATTGAAATAGATAAAATAATTCAAAAGTGTTTTCTTAGAGACAAAAGTAACTTTCAAATTAATTTATTTTTCCATCTCATAATATTATGGTATCTATAATAGAGTGTTCAATGCAAAATTCAAGACATTAAAAGAGTTGAAATTTTAGCAAAAAAAATAATGTATTGCAATTTTAAAGAAAATTAAATATTTTTTAGTTTTATTACAATGACTGTTATATTTTTTTTATTTTTGTTAGAATGAGTATGTTTAAAATCAACCGACACAAAATTAGTGAATAGTATTTCTAAAATTATTAAACAGAGAAAATAATTAAAGACTATAGAATTGTTTGACAATTTTTTTAATTCTATATGATAATTGACAAATCAAGAAAAGAAATTGCATCCAACCGATGTATTAGTATTCTTGCCCTACATATACTAATAAGAAACATATTCTACTGGGATGGGTGACCTCCCAGGAAGGCCAGTGCTTCACCCTTGTGAGCATCACCTAGATGCAATGAGTGCTAAGTGGGCCATTAATTATCATGAGAGATGGGTTCTTGTGAACCACTACTCATGAAACATTGGTCAATGAGTTTGACTCGTAAAACTACACAATTGAATCCTGATAGCAATACCACGATTTGACACGCTGTGAAAATACCTCCTACTTATCAATGTATTCTTAGTCAATTTCTCCATTATTTACCTTAAATTCAAATTTACCTACGTGAACTACCTAAAAAACCCAATAAATTGAACAAAGTGGAGACATATGATTTAACGATCATTGTAGACACCTAAATAATGTCGACTTCAAATCTTCTACATTATTGTGAGGGTCATATCAAGTAGGGCTCTCTTTCCCTTAATTTATGCTCTTGATCTGGTCATTCACCAACTTGAACATTTAAAAAGCATCCAATCAAGTGTTTTTTCTTTCAACCTCCCACTTAAAGTGAAGCAACAAAACAGCTTCTCAACGCCCACAACACATGACTCATACCTAATGCCCTTAGACCAATTGAATCCATTTGAGCCACGTGTCGAATACGACTGAAAAGGCCGTAGCACCCTCTCGAAAGAAGGAAGAGGCAGCTTTACAGCTCATTTTGACGTGGACTTGAAGAAAACTAATGTTCTGCCACGTGTCATTCATTATCTCAGACACGACAATCACTGTTTCCTATGTTTACGTCTATTCTAAATTTCTAAGGAGTCTTTGACGGCAAGTTGGACGTTAATTAACGTGACTTCTTCCGTTGCGTAGGTATATTCTGTCGCATCTTCTTTCAATTAAAGCGGCGTTTACTGTCCTTTAAAATCCACGCGCGTTAGGCGTTTCCTGTGTGCACCACGTGTAACAGTACACCGTTTCTGTCCTAAACGGCCGTTAGGGTTTCCGTCTTGGCAGCTGTTTTAACTACTATTTGGATTCACATTGCTCATTAAATAATAATTAGCATTAGGTTTGCTTAGTTTCTGGATAGTTATTTTGGTAATTAATATTGGATTAGTGAGATCAATATATAAATTCTTTATTTATCTGATTGTTATGGTGGATGTTAAAAAAGGGTGAGCAAAAGTATTCATCAATAGTGTAACTTCAAAGTTTCATTCTTTTTTACTACTTTAGATTGCTTAGTTTTTTAATAGTTGTTTTTATTTCACTTTCATTTTTATAGTAGAATGTAATATATTTTTTCTTTTGTTTATCTCTTTTTAGTCAATTAGTTCTTACATTTAACAACTTTACAAGCGGATCCTCATAACCCTTTCTTATGGATTTTGTCAAAGCATTGTACTAATTTGATGAAAATTATTACCCCATGGATTTTACATGTTCCGGGTTGGTTTATTTTTTATAGTATAGGTTTTTCCTACACTTTTTATTTAAGCAAATGTTTAGGTTAATAAAGTGGCTATTAGTGTGAGTGAAGTGAGTTGTCAGTATATCTTCCATGGGAATTACATTTTTTTATTTTTGGATACTTTTAGTGTATTCTCCCTATTGGTTATATTTACCACCACCTCCCTCTCACTTAGTCTATATATATTCATTCTCCTAGTTTGTATTTTAATTCACGTGTAGTTTGAGTTTCATGCTTTTGAACTCTCTTAATACTATTATTTTTGGAGCATTTGCATCTCTCTTATTACCTTTTAACTCTATAATGATATTTTGATCTTAGATGATTTGTATTTATCCAAGATCACAATTTTAAGAGGCTCCACATATCTTCATTGCTACAACTTCTGATCCACAACTCTTTTGGGAAGCTTCTAGTATCCCTGAGTGGGATGCAACTATGAAAGAAGAGATTAGTTCCTTTGAGAGGAACCACACTTGGGATCTTGTCCCTCTTTCTAAGGGGAAGAAACTCTTTTGATGCAAGTGGGTCTATCGAACAAGAAATTTATAATTTCTCTTTTCCATGTGACACTTCAACTTCTATCTATTATAGGTGGAAAATAAAAAATGAGTTAGCAAATAGAATGAATTGATTTAGTGGGTAATACTTTGTTCCAATTCAAGACTATATTTTTTTATTTTATAAGCTTTTGGAGCAATTTTTGGGGCTCAGATTTTTCCAAAGAGATGTCCACATCCTTTCATCATGGTCTACTCATTCTTAGCAATTTAACAACTTTTAAAGGAAGTTGTATTGAGCTTCACTGACAAAGTTATGATAAGGAAACTAGTTATCTTGATTGACACTATAACACTCTATTACATTAATCATATTATTAGCAATGCATAATATACTTTATTTTTAGTTGGTTGTATTTGTAGTGTCAAAAAATATTGTCATGTACATTTTCACACTTAATTTGGGAATAATTAATGATAAATTGGACTTAATGTCGCCTTGATCTAGTATTGTGATGTTCTTTACGCATCCACATTAGGTCTAGGGCCCGTTTAAGCTAAATAAACTTAACTCTACCTTAATTTAATGTTGTAAAGTGTATTTATTTACACCTTCACATTAAATTTAGGAGGCTTGTAAATTAAATGGACCTAATCTAGTGTTGTAATGTGTTCTACACATTCACATGGGATTTTGGTCCCTTCTTAGCTAAATAGACCCAATTTGGCCTTAATTTAATGGTGTAGAGTATATTTATTTACACTTTCACATTGGATTTTGGGCCCTCTTGTATTTATGACCTTAATATCATCATTAATAGGCCCCTAAGACCCCATATTGTGCATCTCGAGGTATATTTTAATCAAAAACCTGACAATATCAACAAATAAGCTTAATTTACATGCTCCCTGACACTTTTGCAAGCAAAATAGGCCCTATGAGACCCATTCGCCACTTTGGGTGAATAAGTCCCATCTAGGTGGGACCCATTCACCTAGCTTGGCGAATGAGTCTGATTTGGCCTATTTTCAAGGTTTTGAGCGAGAAAATTTGGGTTTTAATTTCAAATTTTATGTATGTCGGCCTTTGGGATCAAATACATGGGATATTAGCTAGATTTCCTATATAAATGAGCTTTCAAATCATTATTTCATCAAGCCTACATGATATCAAGTTAAGCAAGCAAGAGTTAAGCATTCCAAGACTTCACAAAGAGCATCAAGAGAGCATTCAAAATCATTTCTAAGGCATTCAAGGGAAAAAATCTTCATCAATTGTTGTAGCAATTCAATATCCTTCATCATGTCAAGGATATCAAGCATCAAGCATGTTATTGAGCTATTGTTGTGATGTAGCATTGAAGATCCAAGATTAAGCATTGTTCTACTCCTATTGTCAAGATCAAGATCTACATCCTTTATGGCCATTTCATGTTGAGTTGCATATTTACGTGACATCATTGACAAGGCATCATTCAAGGTATCATTTTCCATGATTCATATTCTTTATTTCATGTTTCATGCCTTCATTTCATTGTCTCATCATTTGGTTTAATTACCTACACGGGGTTTGACCCAGGCAAACCCCTTTTCCCTAATAATCAACACTTTTTCTCTTTCTCCTTGTGTAATTGCAGATCTAGGTGCTTTGAAGAGTTGAAGGATCATTAAAGATTAGGTTACAAGCTTGAAGAAAGTTGTTGGAATTGTCTCCCTATTTGCAAGGTTGTAATCTTCACTAAAAAGTCACCTATAGCCCCGAAATCAAGGTTTCAGATCCGAAAACAAAGAGGAACATAAAGAGTGGACATTGAAGGCTAGATTTAGATTTTAAAGCTCTAGAAAATCCTAATTGGACTCATCCACCACCTTGGGCAAATGAGTCCCAATTTAGGTCAATTTTGAGATTTTTGCAGTTTCGGATACCCTTTTTCAAGAAACCTGTTACTGTACGGAAACCTTGATTTGGGATTGATTCGCCCAGAATGGTGAATGAGTCCCAATAGGAAAAATTTTAGGATCTTCAGCATTTCCATTCCCCATTCAAGCCTCTACAAGTCTCCAAGTGCACACTTCTAATTTATATGCATTTCTAAGTCATTCATCACTAGGTTTAGACATTACAACTTGCATTTCATTTGTCTTTCCAAGTCATTACTTGGTGGTGAACCCCTCATTCAACCTTCATTAATCTCTAAACATACCCTAGGACAACCCTATTGCAAGATCTCTTTCTCCTTTGCATTGAGATATCTAGGGTTATCCTTGAATGTTAGTTGGAGAAAATTGATGTTCTATGTCTTAATAATCTAAACAAGAAAAGATCTACTAAATATGTTTCTAAATCTATATACAATAGAATAAGAAAAAATATATTATGAGTCACTTGAGAAGATAGGTGAGAAGATTTTTCAAGATTTTGTTCAATATACTTTAATAAAAAATTAACCATATCTTTGTCAATTAAATGGATATTGAATGTATGTCAAGGCATATCTCAGTGTATAGATTTGCATAGATTTGTGGTTGCATGTCTTTTCATAACATTGAATACCTTTTTATGGAAGAAATATATATTTTTGTTAATATTTAATATTATATTTAGCAAAAAAATATCTCTACCAAGAATTTTATAAATATTCCCCTAATTTACAAAGTGTACTAAAATTTTATAACAAATAACATATTTCAAAAGTCTTTTATTGTAACAAGAATTAATATTCACATTAATATATCATGTTAACTCATAATATTATGAGGTATACAATAGTATTCAATGTTATTCAAGACATTAATGCAATTGAAAATTAAGCAACAAATTTTAATACACTATACATCTAACAAGAAAATTTATACATTTTAGAGAGGTTTGTAAATTGAAATAGACAAAAATAATTCAAAAGTGTTTTATTGAAACAAGAATTAATTTTCACATTAATATATCATGCCAACTCATAATATTATGAAGTATACAACAGTATTCAATGTCATTCAAGACATTAATGCAATTGAAATTTAAGCAACAAAATTAATACACTATACATTTAACGAGAAAATTTATACAAACAATTTAGAGATGTTTGTAAATTGAAATAGACAAAAATAATTCAAAAGTGTTTTATTGAAACAAGAATTAATTTTCACATTAATATATCATGCCAACTCATAATATTATGAGGTATACAACAGTATTCAATGTCATTCAAGACATTAATGTAATTGAAATTTAAGCAACAAAATTAATACACTATACATCTAACAAGAAAATTTATACATACATTTTAGAGAGGCTTGTAAATTGAAATAGACAAAAATAATTCAAAAGTGTTTTATTATAGACAAAAGTAACTTTCAAATTAATTTATTTTTCCATCTCATAATATCATGATATCTATAATAGAGTGTTCACTCCAAAAATGAGTTAAAAATTTAGCAAAAAAAATAATGTATTGCAATTTTAAAGATAATCAAATATTTTTTATTTTTGTTACAATGACTGTTATATTTTTTATTTTTGTTACTATGACTATCTTTAAAATCAACTGACACAAAATTACTGAATAGTATTTCCAAAATTATTAAATAGGAGAAAATAATTAACTACTATAGAATTGTTGGACGATTTTTTAAATTCTATATGATAATTGACAAATCAAGAAAAGAAATTGCATCCAACCAATGTATTAGTATTCTTGCCCCGATAAATACTAATAAGAAATGTATTATGATATTGTTATTAGGATTCAACCATGTAGTTTTTCGAGTCAAACTTATTGACCCAAGTTTCATGAGTAGTGGTTCACAATAACCCATCTCTCATGATAATGAATGGTCCAATGAGTGTTAAGTGGACCATTCATTATCATGAGAGATGGGTTCTTATGAACCACTACTCATGAAACATGGGTCAACAATTTGACTCGTAAAAACTACACAGTTGAATCCTGATAGCAATATTGGAATTTGATACGTTGTGGAAAATACCTCCTACTTATCAAGAAATGTATTCTTAGTAAATTTCTTCATTACGGACCTTAAATTCAAATTTACCTACTTGGACTACCTATGAAAGACGATAAATTGAATAAAATGAAGGTGCTTGATTTAAAGATCGTTGTAGACACCTAAATAATGTCGACTTCAAATCTTCTACAATATTAAAAAATAATGTTAGGGTCATATCAAGTAGGGCTCTCTTTCCCTTAATTTATGCTCTTGGTCTAGTCATTCACCAACTTGAACATTTAAAAAGCATCCAATCAAGTTTTTGTTGCAACCTCCTACTTGAAGTGAAGCAACAAAACATCTTCTCAATGCCCACAACACATGACTTCTATATACCTAATGCCCTTAGACCAATTG
The DNA here is from genome assembly GCA_007258455.2 of Sequoia sempervirens. Lineage (NCBI taxonomy): Eukaryota > Viridiplantae > Streptophyta > Pinopsida > Cupressales > Cupressaceae > Sequoia > Sequoia sempervirens. The sequence continues at coordinate 225 of VDFB02158344.1, read as the reverse complement.
AATCCATTTCAGCCACGTGTCGCATACCACTGAAAAGGCTCTAGCACCCTCTCGAAGGAAGGAACAGACAACTTTACAGCTCATTTTGACATGGACATAAAAACAAACTAATGTTCTGCCACGTGTCATTCGTTATCACAGACACGACAATCAGTGTTTCCCATGTTTACACCTATTCTAAATTTGTAAGGTATCTTAGACGGCAAGTTGGACGTTAATTAACGT
>VDFB02158343.1:0-43498 GCA_007258455.2 Sequoia sempervirens | reverse complement strand
TTGCCATCAAATCTTTTGTTCAACTTGTCTTCCACCTTCAGAGCAAACTGATACACATCCTCAATGGTGGTCATTCTGACTAGGCTTAACGCCTCCTGAATGCTCAGTCGTAACCCATTAAGATATTAGGCTACCTTCTCCTTATTGGCCTCTATGTGACCCATTCTGATGATTATCTTGTGAAAATCTTCAGTATATTCCTTCATAGATCTACTTCCTTGCTTCAACCCTTGCAATTTCTTCAACAAATCTAACTCGTAGTCCACTGGTATGAATTTCTTCTTTAGTTTCTCTACCATATGATCCCATCTGGTGATCTTTCCTTTTCCTCTTCGATTTATTTCCAACTGGACCTCTTTCCACCAAATACTGGCATGGCCCTTCAGCTTCATTTTCACAAACTTAACCCAATTTAGGTCCTCTATTTCCTCATACTCAAAATATTCTTCTAGCTTGTTGATCCAGTCGATCAACTCTTCCGGGTTCAGACTTCCAGAATAACTGGGGACTTCTGCTCTGAGTCTTTTCTCGATCTTCGAAATGGCCCTTATTAGCTACATTTGGTCTTGATCAATTGCTTCTTCTTCCTCTCCTTCATCCTCACTTTCCTCCCTCGGGTTTAACCCTCTTCTCAACTACTTTTGTAACACGTCAATCTATCTCTGGAGGGCTACCAGTGCATCTCTTCCACCAGCATTTTTGCCCCCTTGACCACCTCTGGCACCACCATGCCTACCAGGCATCACTCTTGGAGGCATCCTTCTTGACCTCGACCCACAACTATGGTCCTGGTGCGAACTGCCTCATGATCGGTGATCTGTCCACACAGTCAAGAAAACCCGCTCTGATACCACTTGATGGGGGCGCAACCTGAGACTTAGAAAATAACCCAAAAACAAGAGAATAATTTTATTATTTAGAAAATGGAGCTTCTTACATGCAGAGGATCTCAAATCTCCAAGTTCTACAACACATGCAAGTTACAGAAAGCTACAAAATCACCCTTTCACAATATTCGAGCTTGTCCCCTAAAAGTTACCCAAAAATTAGAAACCCACCCATAAATAGAACTCCTCTTTAGTTTGGAGCCAAAACAACATTCAAATTTTAGTTTAGGTGGTTTGGTGCTGAAAAATTACAACTTGAAGTTCAAATTTCAAAAGAACATTTGATATTGTATCTTCTAGAAAGTGTGCCAACTTCCTGGGGCCATAACTTTTGATCCGAGACTCTGATTCACAAACCGTTTGAACCGTTGGAAAGGTCTCGGAGTCAAAAACATGCTTGATATTTGCTATGCTGATTTTGGCAAGTTTTGGGGCTGATCTAGGAAATCTAAGTGCCTCAAATCTAACTCAGAAGATTTTCAGGTGCAAATCTGGGAAACTAAAACTGCAATATCTTTCAACCTAAGAATAGAAAATAAAAGCCATAAATTGGGAATTTCATTATGATGAAAAGGGTATCCAAAAATGTAAAAACATCTAAAAAATGAGAAACTTGAAATTTAACTATTTTTGGGTGGTGCAAGATTGCCCTTACACTACTGGATGCTCCTGCATCAACTTGTCACATCAAGTCACATGTGACAAATTCCCACCTTTTTGGAGGCCCTCTCTTATCCACTAGATTCTCCCAAGCATGAGAATTTTTAATTCACATTTATTCCTCCAAGGAATCTTCTCATCTCCCAATGTACTTGGAAGGTACTTGTCCTTCCTCCACATCATGTACTTCCCTTCCACATCACCAACACATAATCCTACCTTTATCCACTTCACATTCCACATGTCAAGATGTGAGGGATTGTGAGTCCTCAACTCACCTTAGCCCTACATCTTGACCTTGTTGGATAAATCTCAACCATTTAATTCTCTAGAGAATTCAAGTTTCTCTATAAATACCCCTTCCTCTTAGGCATTTGGGGACACTTAGCCATTTGCAACTAAATGCTGCCATTTTGTGCACTCATCTAGCCATAAATTTCATCCATTTATATTTTCATTCAAGCACATAGTCAAATCCTTTATTTAGCCACATCAAGAGCCATCAAGGAGCATACAAACCATATCAAAATCAAGGGCCAACCAAGGAGTTTCAACTGCAAAAGGTAGGTATATCTATTTAGCATCATTTTATGCTATTCCTCTTTGCATTCACAAATTTCTTAGGCTAATTTTGAGGTGTGTCTTTATATTTTTCCATTGCATTTTAGTTGCTTAGAAAGGGTTAGACATTTTGGATATCACATTAGGTTATTTCATTGCCCCTTTTCCATTCTAGGGTTTGCACACTAGGTTTGTAAAACTTGTATGAGCTTTACAAATTGGTGTCCTATTCGTAATACTATTATAAGACGTAGTTAAAGGCTCATGTCATCCCATGATATCTCACTTACCATAGATTTTGGGCTTTTTGACTCTCTTTCTGATAGTGTTGATAATCAACTCTCCATGGCTCATAATTTGCATACTTCATTTCCCATGACTTCACCCCCTACAATCAATGCGCATGATGTTATTGACAAGCTAGATGAAAAAATAGAAAACTTACAAGCCTATATCCTTAGTAAATGCATAGAAATTAGCTTGGTTCCCATCATACAAAATCTAAGGAAAGTGCTTAAAACTCGAAATGAAACAAATATCATCTATAGCCTTAGTTGCTTCCTCCATGAAAACTTGAACAAACAAGATGATAAAAAAATACATGCCACAATGAATTCTCCTAATAAAACTAAGAACAATTTGTTAAAATAGATAATGATTGTATGAAACCACGTCTTATAGAAAAAGTGGTAGCATTTATTGAAGCTACACCTCAGCTAAAAATCCTCTTTGTGGAACCCTCCATTTCGTTATGTTTTTCTTGATAGCTCAGATACTTTGTTGGACCTTATTTTATGTTATGTTTGTTCTATTGATGACAGTGGGGTGATGATAGACTATATGGATGCGCTGATATATTATATGCATGGTGATTATGTTTAATATGCTTTATGTTTGCATAGATGCTTAGTTGTGATGACATTGCTATATATGCTTATGGTAGTTTAATCAAGAAATATATTATCTCGTCAGTTGATGTGACATTATATTGGTGAAGAGAATTGTATTACATCACTTGCTTATGAGTGCCCTGTGATTTTCGTGATTCTCTCTTCATGGTGTGTATGAATTATTATCTGTATACATGTACGACTTTCACTTTTATTGTAGGTTTGTAGGTATAGAACAACGGCTTCACCTGGTTTCATAGGTCTGAACGTGTCCACTCCTCAACAATAATGTTGATTAGGAGATAGTAACTGGTTAACCTTGTCAAACCTTTACCCTAGCATAGTGTGTTGTCAGTTCGTATGATGGTCATGTTCCTTATCCATGTTGGTCTTGGTATTGTATTTATCGTGCAAGTTTAAATTGTAAGGATTAAATTATATGTTGTGATTAAGTTTTAATTAATATGGAGATCTTATTATAAATTAAATAATTTAATTTAAGTTATATTATAAAGTAATTTTAATTATTAAGTTAATTAGGAATTAAAATACATAAGCTATTTAATTGTAAATTGGATTAAATAATTTTTTTTTTAATTTTAAATGCATATTTGGGAAAAGATCTTAGAAATATCTTGGTTTGTTAAAGTAGAGATATTTGTTGTGTGAACTGCAAGTTAGAAGGATTTGTTTTCTTATTGTCTTAAAATTGATTTACAGAAAGATTGATTGAAATTCATGAAAAGAGGAAGTTGTTTGCACGGGAGAAAAAGACAGAGGTTTTTGAGGAAATGAAAGAATTGTTTTATGGTTTGAAGAAATTGTAGATCTTAGAAGCTTTCTGATAATTCTAGGAATCTAGTTTGTGGAAATTCTTGGTTGGGTTTATTTTTGTTCTCTGAGAAGTGGAAATTGTATTCAAAGGAAGCTTTGGCAACATTGGCAAATTGAAGTTTACAGAGAAGCTCGACATCAATCACCGAGGCAACAATTCTTCTAGAATAGGTTCTTTAGTTGTTTTTGTGAATTTTGATTTGAAAGAGTTATTTAATTATTATAATACAAATTGGAAAAGATTGGAAGAGGTTTTCATTACTGTATCTAAGTTTTTGGTTTTTTAAAAAGATTGCTGTGAAAATTGAGTCTCTATAGAAAACAATTTAGATCCTTTGTGTAAATTGATCATTTGAAATAATTTGATACCAAAGGAAATTATAGATCTCTGTAGAAAATCATCATTTTGTTTTGGTTTCCCCAATTCCTTTTAATTGTCTAGGAAAATGAAATTCTCTGATCTTTCATGTAGAAAGCTTCTTCTATGAAAATTAATTTCCAATCTTGATTAATTCTTTGGATAAATATATGTATATATATATATATATAGATACATATATATTGAAATATATATGTACATATACACACACACACACACACACACACACACACACATTATTTTACATGAGGACTATATTTTTCATTTAGAGAATTTTTATTTTGGAAAAGGATTTGAGAAATCGACATACGTCAAATTTACAGTAGTGAAGAAAAATAAAATAAAAATGCATTGTGTTTGGCCAAGGGATGGAACCCCCAGATGCACACAGGGGTGTGCTACCATGAACAGTGCTCCCCACATATGTGTGGGGGAAGTGCTGTCCACAGACAATGCTACCTCCCTGTGGAGGCTGACGCAACCAGGGCTGCGTCCCTGCATCTGCTTTGATAGAGATTATTTTTTTATTTTATTTTTTGTTTATTCGTATATTATATACGATATATATATTATATATAATATATGTATATATATATTATATAATATATGTAATATGATTTATATTGATATATATATATATATATTAGTTTGTATTTCTTAAATGGATACTTTAAAAAAAAAACTGAGGAAATAGTTTTTGATATAAATGGATTTTATTTTAGATAAATGAGTTCTTTTATGCTATAGTTGATTTTATAATTAAATAATATATATATTTATATGCATATATATATAAGGGTGATCCCACAATAGTGGTTTACACTTTTTGGCCTAACTGGACACTGATATTTTTTTTTAACACAATCTCCACATTCGGGCACCTATAGCGATTAAACCGTAAAGAATTTGAAGATGATGAAAACTAGAGTCTTGTCATATTTTGTCTGTAGATTTTGAAAATATTTTTTTCAATTTTTTTGGAATCAGATTGCACTTCTTTTTCCATCTCCCACAAAAATTGGTTTTTTTCAAAAAACAGCATTTTTAAAAAGTGAACACCGTATAACGCATAACTTTTTTTCCTTGAAAGATAAAATTCCAATTCTTTCAAATTTAGATTTGTAAGCTCCAATATCTAGTGCTTCCACTTGGTTAGATAGTTTTTTATTGAATGTTTTTCTTTAATCAAGTTTTAAAGTCAAATCAATTACATTCGCATATAACACAAACCGTGATAATGCATAACTTTTAACGATAAAATTTTATTTTTATTTTTGGATCAAGGACTCCAATATCTGGTGCACTCATATTTTTAAATTTTTTTTTTTGATAATCTTCTATTTTTCTACTTGTGCAGAACAGAGAGTTTTGTTTTCAGTGAAAAACCTATATTTAATAAAACTTAAAAAATAGATAGATAATATAATCAAAACATACTAAAATTATATTCGTTGGATAGCTTGTTTTGAGGGGAACCCGATACTAGTTGGGTTTTTGAGATCTCCATTTTCATTCTAAAATCGAGCTTCGAAATGCAAAATTTTCAACAATTCTGGTGCCTTAGGAACCAAGGGTGAAAAAAGAGGGGTTCGGCCGAACAAGTGTTCAGTCAAACATCTTGGAAAGGTTCGGTCGAACTAGGGTTCGGCCGAACCACCAATCCATGCAATTAAAAAAAGTAATTAAATGAAAGCTTTTTTTGTTTTAGCCATACTAAATGGGTTCGGTCGAACCTAGGTTCGGCTGAACCCACTCTAGTATGGCTTTTTAATAGGGGATTTCATTGGTTCGGCCGAACCCTGCCGAACCAATTAAATGGTTCGGTCGAACCTTAGGGTTCGGCCAAACCATGAGGAATGGGAAAAATTCGAAATTTCCTTCCTCTTCAAAAGTGTAAACCACTTATGTGGCTTCACCCATAATTGTATTTAATTATGTATATACATATTAAATATATTTGTTTAATGTTTGTTTATTACAATAGATATATGCAAGCACGATTAGTTAATTAGAAATGATTAATTAGTTTAATTGTGAAATTGGGTTAGATATTATGTGTGGTTGTGAAACTGTAGTTAAACTTATGATATTATTTCGTTGTAGATTATTAATGGGAATTGTGTTTTGAATAATATATTTTAGTGTGAGATATTGTTCTATTGGATTTAGGAAATTCGAATAGTAGTTATTTTAATTACATGAGATTGTTTATTTTAATTTCTAGTATTTCTATAATTGGGTACTGTGGGAAATATTTGTTGTTGAGAAAATATAAGTCATCCAAATTTTAATTGTGAAAGGGTTGTCACTTTTGTTAGTCACCTTGAGATTTCCTTGGGTAGTGCATGTAGTTGGATTCAATATTGGACATTTGTAGGGATGTGTTATCTCTTGTGTTATGTTATTATTAGTTTGTACAATGTCTACCCTTGGGTGTTGAATGAGTTATTCTGTTGTCGATAGGGGAGTGGCTTTCAACGGGGGTTGGGACACAAAGTGGTCCCAAGATAACTCATGTGGAATTTAGTGTAATTAGTGGAAATTAAATAACCTACTTTAGGGGAATTAACATATTTAAATTGATAATTAGCCTCACTCATTAGCTCAAGGGCTTGTGTTAAACTTGAGATTATTTTGGAATGCTTGGAATGGAAAGATCATTATCTTTTCTTCTCGAAAGATAATTGATTCCACACTGGTGTGCATGTGGGGCCGAAGTTCGTAAGAGGTTACCAGGATAACCCAAGATGGGGGTCAAGACCTAGGAAGATCTCCTTAGGATAACCAATGCAACCTTTGTGATGAAACTCCTCCTATGACATCAGTCGATTATATTGTATAGTGGTTGCACTGGATTTTGTGATTCTGGAAGCAATGTAACCTTGTGTTTTGTATTTACTAGTACAATGTTATTTTGTACCTTGCCTATGTCTAGAGGTAGTAGGTTAGTCTTGGTCACCTGTTACTGTCTCCTAGCACAGGGGTTGGTCCTATGGGTACCACATGGTTGGGTGACATGCACCTTACTCTATTGAGTTTCTCTTCCTATTTGTGATGGCAAGATCTTCTTGTTCGAGGAGCTCATGTGGTTCTATGGATTTGTACTTCTCTTTATTCATTGTAACAGTGGACACTATATATTGTATTCCTTATTTGTAATCAAGGAGGAACCCTTCTGATGTAATTGTAACATTATGTATGATATTTTCATCATTGGATTAAATGATATATATTGTTTATATGGTGTTGTATAGAAGTCTATGTAAATATGTTCATTACTTTTCTTTATGTTAGATTTATTATGGAATGGTGAATTCTTTGTTGTATGTTGTTATCATGAGTTAATTCCATATACTATGTTTTAGAATAATTTTGTAAGTTTTGAAATTCACATGTAGACGCATTGCGTGGCCTAGAGAATGTATGTGTTAGAGTAGTTTACTTCACTTGTCATTGTTACTCTTTTTAAGAAAAAAATTAGTTGTGCTTCCGCAGTGTTGCATCATCCTCTAGGTTGTGGGATGGGGTTTTACACTCTTGACATTGCTTTCTCACAAAATGACATACTTAAATGTGCACCTGATGGTCCTCTTTACATAGCTGGGTGAATCAGTGACAAGCCCACTAATGGGATATTGATTGATCCCGTCTGTGGAGAGAATGTGATCACAGAAGAATTATTATATGTGCATGAATTATATCAAGATACATATGACAAACTGAAAGCATGGATCAAGATGCATAATGTATTTTCTTTTCTTGTGATAGCTTTGATAGATCTCCCTTTAAAAGTGGGACTAAAAACATTAACTGTCTCATTCTCCATTATTGTACAATCGAACCAATTTTGTGTGAAGCTAGACTACCCATGGCTTCACTCCATGAATTTCCTTCCCTCAGTTGTGCATAAATGTCTAAATTTTCCATTTGGAATTGACATCTTCACTATGCATCATAGCAAATTTAATCATGCTGAGTGACAAAAGGGAATTTTTCACTAGATTACTTTTGGACCGAACCAATGGAACCTATCAAGCTTCATGAATATTTATTTTTCAAATCATATAAAAAATTCAAGGCAAAGAAAATAATAGAACTATCCCTTTGCAATATGCCTCAACCTATGACTAAACCAACTATCCTTGACAAAATAATGATTGAACCAAAAGCACTCCTAAGCACACAAGAACAACTTATAGACAAACCTCCTGTGATTTCCTACAAGAGACCATGAGATAACACAAGCAATACCATTTCCCCTCCTAGAGTCAAACACGATTACAAAGTCAAAGAGAAAGTGGTTGAGCAACCTCCTGTTGTTTCTTCTATTCCTCCCAAGGAAAAGAAGGAACCTATGATTGAAAAACCCACTCTTACAAAAAAAAAATGATAACAAACTAAAAAACAAATCGAAATGATAGAGAGAATAGATGTAGATGTCATGCTATTGCTCGCAGATTACAAACTCAAGAAAACAACAACAAATAAAATCATAATGTAAACCTACCCACAACAATGCATGATGACTCTCAACCCTCACCACAACATAAACAAGTAAATTGCATGGACATTGTTATTCAACCTCATATTGTGATTAACTTAGACGATGATATTTATATTGCAAAGATTGATGAGAAAATACATTATGAGTTGAATACATTGTTTTCTTCTTCTATGAGCTTAGATGACAAATCTCATACAAAGAGTCTTGAACTTGGTGAATGTCCTAGTTTGGCACTTGATGTTTTCCATTTGGTTAGTTGTCTACCTTTTGTTTATACTAACTGAGATTGGGAGGTAGATGACCTACTTTAGGTTGAATTGCCTGTTCCTTACTATTCCTTTGCTTTTTCATGTTTTTCTTTATGTGATTGCATGTGCATAATATGATATTTCATGTTGTTTCATTTGATGTAACCTTCTCTCTTTGTGCATTCTTTTATATGTACCTTCATTCTTATATATGTCATAAATATTTTATCATTTTTCTTTTGTCTTGTGATTTCCTTTCTAGGATGACACAAGGCATCTTCCATGTTGATCCAAAAGATTTTCCTTTATATTTTTCATTTGTCTTGTGTTTTCTTTTTGGGGATGATGCAAGGCATTGAGACATTCATGTCTCTTCCATGTTGACCCAAAATATTTTCTTTATCTTTTGTGTTTGTCTTGTGTTTTCATTTTGGGGATGATGCAAGACGTTGAGACATTTAGGTTTCTTCCATGTTGACCTAAAAGGATTTTTCTTTGTTTTTGCTCTCTTTGTGCCATTCTTCCAGTTCTATGAGTATTTGGGGAATGATGATAGTTTCGTTCTCTATGACAACATTGTAGCAAAGACATAATGTCCCCAAATCCATAGATCCCTTATGTATTTGTGGGGGCAACCCTTCCTTCCTATTTCATGACATAGCTTATTTTGGAAACATATGACTTGGCATAGGGTTTTCCAAGGAAATCTCTCATAACATTAGCTACTTTAAATCAATTGCTAACAGTGATGGTATATCAACCACTTTAAATTTGGGCATACATTGATGACATCTTTTGGAAAAATTTCACAACGTGATTTTTATTTTTGCATGTGATGTGTCCTCTCCTTGGTGGTGTCATTGGGTTTGATGTCATCTAAGAGTGTATGATCTACTAACATGGAATGATGCAAATGAGGCATCCCATGGGTGATGATATGACACTTTTGGCTTGTCCTCTCTTGGAGACATTAGGCACAATGTTCCCTAAGAAGTAGACCTTTACATGAACAAAGAAAAATCCCCTTTAACAAAATTTTACATAACAAAAGCATTTACAAAAGCATTACATTGACATGGTGCCTTATTGAAGTTATCAAGAGGATAACTTTGGTATGGTTAGTATGATGGGAAGTCGATACAATAGCATGAATTTCTCATTATACAGTGAGAAGCCAATACACTGGCATGACTTTCTCACTAAACCACTTTGACGGGAAAAATCACCAAGTGGAAAGACTGAGTTTCCACTACCCTAGAGTGAGTAGCGTATGTTATGGATAAACAACCCTAGTCTACATCGCATTGGAATGGTTGTGCTTGATCCTTTAATATTCTTTTTCTTGGCCTTTGACATGGTATGATTATGTATCTTTGTTATTGCTGCATACTTAAGTGTTTTAGATGTCTACTTTAGTGTGAGTTTGACATGGGGTCATCCTCTCACTAAAGTGGGGGAAAAATATAGCAATGGAAAAAAGTAGCCTTTTTCCCTTGGTTTGATAATTGACAGTAAAATTGAATTAATTGTGTCTTGGATTAGTGTTGTAATGTGGTGTAAACATTCACATCAATTTAAGACCTTTATCCGATTAAAACATGATTTAATTGATCTTTTGCAAAGGTTTTGTGAAGTGTTGTAACACACTTTCATACACTAATACATTTTGACTCAAAATCCAACAAAAGTTCATCGTAATTTCGATGAACTTTCATCAGAATTATTTTGTCGATTTTTTGACAAACTTTGAAACGTCAAAATTCTGACCCAGTCGACGATGTTGGGTTAGAATTTTGATGTTTAAAGTTCATCGAAAAATCAATGAAATAATTTCAACAAAAGTTGTCAAAATTCTGACAAACTTTTGTTGGATTTTGAGTCAAAATTTATCAGTGACACTTTTCTAGGATTTATTTACTTAATTAAGCTTAATGGGCCCCTTCTTAATAAAATGTATTTAAATTTGTACCTTATTTAGGTGTTGTAAAGTGTTGTAAAGAACTTTCACATTTATCTAGGGTGGTCTTAATTAATTGTAGTTAATTGAAGTAATTAACACCCTTAAATTCAAATTTAAACCTTAATTATGACACCTCTCGAAGATCTATCTTGGCACCCATGATTTAAATAATATAACATTTAATTGGGAAAAATTACGTCTTAGAAAATGGTCCTAGGACCCATTTTCCCTAGGTGGCGAATGGATCTTCCCTTAATAGGACCCCCCTTTTTGAGTTGATTTGAAATGGGTTTCTAATGTTCTTTCCATCCCTTGGGGTTAGGTCCTAGAAAAGTGAGCCAGGACCGATTTTCCCTAGGTGGCGAATGGCTCATTCCTTAATGAGGACCCCCTTTTCAAATTTAATTTTGGTAGGAATTTAATAAAGTTTTCTTCTAGATATGGCGTCAGTCTTAATTGTTTGAATTTCAAGATTAATCTCCTAATTTAGTATAAATAAGGGCTTAATTCACCTAGTTTCCTCCTAAGCAATCATATACTTTCAAGCACTCAAGCACTATAGTGAATTGGAGTTCACAAGATCATTTCAAGAGCATTGATAAGGCATTTCAAGGTAGATTTCAAAATTCTATTGCAACAGTTCAAGATCATTTCATCATGTCAAGGGTTCAATGCATTCATGCATGTTGTTGAGCTAAGATTGTGAGTAGAGAATTGAAGATCTACTTGCACACATTGTTCACATCATATCAAGGATCCAAGATCTACATTCTTCATGGCCACTACATGCTACTTTGCAGATTTGTTTCACAAGACAACATTCAAGGTGACATCAATTACATTATTTCATGTTTCATGCTTCATTTCCTTTATTTATCATTTGGTTTAATTACCTACAAGGAGTTTGACTGAGGAAAACCCCCATTCACTAACAAACAACAATTTTTTCTTCCCTTGAGTGTGTATTTACAAATTTTCAGGTTGAAGATCAAGTTGAGCAAGATTATGAAAGTTGTCAAGTTGCAAAAGTTGTCATCTAAAGTGAAAAATCAAAGAAATGAAGCTACAAAATTATCTACAAACTTCTAGAAACTGATAACTGGGATTTTGAGAGTGCAAACATCAAGGAAAAGAACTCTAATCTCATTTTTAGAAAAAATATTTGTGGATCCATTCGCCACCGAAGGGGAATGAGTCCTCTGTAGCTTAAAAATAAGTTTTTAACAAGGTACACACCTTTTTATGATATAAAGATTCCCTCATAGTTTCTATAGCAGTTAGGTATCATTTCTAATTGTTATTTACATCTTATCATACACATAATTGTAGTGATTTAGGGTGGAAGAATTAGTGGTAAATCCTCTTGTTCACACATTTGGACTTTACCCTATTTTGTTCAAAATCACTTTTGGGTGGTTATGTTTATTTGGCCACATGTCGCTTCAAGGGAGTTCTTTCCTACAAAATTTGAAAATGATTATTGGGTTGAATGTTTAGTTTTTCACTAAGGTTTTTTCTATTTTTTTAATAGGGGTTTAAGATCTTGGGTGGATAATATTTTAAATAAAAAAGAGAGTGAATGATCAAAGATGAAAATCTGAACTCTTCGAGTGAATTAGTGGTTTTGGTTGCCTATTCTAGGAAGAACAATCGAAGTATAAGAAATTATGTTGTTATTCCCAAAGTGTTGATAAGAGACAGGCTATAAGAAATATTTGCATTCTTTATAGCACTATGTGTTTTGAAATAAATTTTTATTAAGCTACATGAAATAATAATTGCTATATTTTTTCACCTTTTTATTCCATACTAAATACAAATGTTTTTTAATTTGTGAGATGTGTTGAATTGGAATATTTTTATTAAATTAGTCAATCTTGGATTCATCATTCATAATTTCTATATGAGGATTCACCCCACTATTAGGCTTATACCACTAAACCTATTGATCATATTGAGCTTAGTGCTATTTTTTAGTTCTTATTTCTTTGATGCAATCCTACCCAATGTGTGCAAGTTTTCATAGATGCCAAATTGGGAACATAGTTCTATTTTAGATTCCTTATATACTTACATGGGTGTCTTTGGATTTTGATGGTTGCATCACCATCTACCTTGTCCATGATAGAGGATTTTTTTTATTCATTGATTTTATCTTCCATGATGATTGATATGATGCATTATTTACAACCATTGTTTTACATGCCCATGTGATTATCATGATTTATTATTTCACTAGATGTTTATGATTATATCATGATGTATTATATTGTTTCTAATGATTATAAGATTGTATTCTCATTTGCTTCTTATTAATTTATTTATCATGATCTTCCTTCAATTAGCCACATCCTTTGGGAGTAATCCATTGAAGGAGGAGGGACATTTACCATTACTAATGTTCTCATTTATATAATTTATTTGTGTTGTGAGTTTGAATCTACTCATCAAATCATTTTTTAGGAATTCACGTGAGAAAATATGCAAAAGGAATATTTATATGATGACATCTTTTAGGTCTTATTACATTTTTAGGATCCCATTATCCCTTTTGGAAGTACCCTTTGAATTTCTAAATATCAAATTTATTACATACACACATGCTTTTGAGTGCTATGTACTGAAATATGCATGGTTCATTGAGCATTCCATTTAGTTTAGTGTCTATTTTGAGTGAATGTGTTAATAATTTAACAAATCAATAAAATGACCTAATTATGTGTAAAGTTGGACCCCCTATTCTATGCATATCCTTCATCCATATCATAACTTACATTTACTAATACATCATCTCTATCTACATCCTATTGGTGTGAATTAATGTCTTGTACCTAGTTAATTCATTCACTAGGTAATTAGGGGACACATTCACATGTTAAGTTTACTTAGGATAAAATATTCTTTCTAGAAGTCTTAGTTAGATTTTCTATAACTTATCTTATCTAGCTAGGATTGCTTGATTCCTAGGTGATTAGTTTGTTCGTTGTCTCATATCATAAGATTAAGACACTTGACATGATCTTTTCCAATCCTACATCTCTACCTTGCCTTTATAAGCAAGACATCTCATGTACATTTGCATTCAAGTGAAATTGAAGCATATTCAACCATTATCCAATCTTGCATTTTTGAAGCAAACTTTCTTGTCATTCTCTCTCTTGTAGAAGTTGTTTTGGTCTAGTAATTGTCCTAGAAGTGTTGGGGAGTCATCATTTACTCCCACACATCCTAATTCACATATATGTTATTACTTATATTTACTCCCACACATCCTAATTCACATCTATATCATTACTTATATTTACCTGTGCCTATCCTAATTTTATTTACCCTTACACTTACTCGTAAGTAATTGATCAATTATTTTCACCCTTAAAAAAAGAGTTTTTATTAGGTCATTTATTTTTATGTTCTCCTTAAATCATTCAACACATTCAATATAATCATCCAATCTAATAATAAGTTATTACATATCATTCAAATATTAAAATGTGTTAAAATATTAAAAGTCATTTACATACTAATTCAACTGAAACTCTAAAATAAAGCTGTACATATCATTATAATGATCATATTACATTAAAAAAATCAACAACCTTATATTTTTCTATAAGATATAAGCCCACAACTAAATCTAACATTTTTATCTACATGAATCAAATTCTAGTCTTCTACCACAGCCAGAACAACCTCTATACTCTCTCTCCAACCATCAACCCTCCTACCCCAACAGTAAACCACAATAACAACATTACTATCAAGCTAAAAGCAATTGTTCTATTTATTGTTTAAAGTATTTAATTGCTATAAACTACTTGACTCCAACTGCAATGGATTAATCTATGTTAATTGTAGATTAATCAAAATTAAGCCCAGGGAAAGTTTCTCTACAGAATCCAACTTTTTAAAATATCTTTGCAAACAAAAAGTATATTTATGGTTAGAAATCTTAACCTCTAAATTTAAATTCTGATGAACACTTTTGTATCACTCAAATTTTTAATTTAGGATCATTCTTGTAAGTGAAAAAGCTTATAAAAACAAAATCTTAGATGCAGAGACTATACCGATCAATTACAATTACAAAGACATACTTACAGGTGGGGATTTAATGGCTGTCTTTTAAAATTTTGTACCAGATGATGTTTATCCATTGTTCAATTTTTTAAATCTATTTTACTTGTAAACATATAACAAAGGAAATGCATCTTTCAAAATATTTTCCTACATTTTATTTTTCAAAAATAAAAAATTCTATTCTTGTAGAGTCCTTTGCTGTTAAAACTATATTTATTAAGAACAGCAGCAACGGTCAATGACGTCCTCCTTATGTCATGTAATACATAAATCAACACAATCCTTGTTATGTTAATCCACATTCCAACTGAACAGAAAAACATGACTTGATAGATTGAAAATATTAGAATTTCAAAAGAGAAAAGAAACTCTATACTGGAGGAAGAAGAAAATATGTCTTTTCATACATTTAGAATGGTGGCTTGTTAAAAGAACAAAAAAATCATATAAACAACGAACTTAAAAAATCATTGATTGTATAACATAAATGAATTAAGATCATATAGAGGTTGATATTATCATCAGAAATATGTTTTATTTTTTGTTTATTTCAAATTCTGTAAACATTGTTTTTGTTATAGAGATAGTATACAAACAATTATTACATTCTCTATAACAGAAACAAAGTACATGGCAGTGATTTATGCATGTAAGAAAGTAATATGGCTACAAAGATTGTATTCTTACTGTTGGTTTGGAACAAAAAAAATAATAAAGCTTTACAGTGATAGTCAAAGTGCAATATATTTTTGGTCAAGAGAAATGGCTGAAAGTAAATGAGTATGGTTGGAAAAAGCTGATATACAAAATAATGTTACTAATTTATTAACAAAAGCTATTACGAGTATGGTCTACCAGTAAATGAGTATGGTCTACCAGGAGAGATCACGCATTAAAAAGTTATCTAAAAGAAAGCAATTACATCATTTATTTATTTCATACGATGGAATCCATTAGGAAGCAAAAGGAAACATCAACACATTTTACATTATGTAAGAAGAAATATCTATATCTATTAGGTAGGTACCTGCTTTATCAGACTGGAAAAGCGACCTGTTGCTTCTGTTTTATTGCTACTGTCCTTGCAGAAATAAAACAAAACCCACTTAAAAGTATCTCATGATCTTAAAGATATTCAGGGTTCAGGTACTGCTCTAGCTGTGGAGGTACTGGTTGGCACGGCATTCATATCAACATCCGCAGAGCCACTGGAATTCCAACAACAACAACAACAGTACTTCAAATACGGCAGGCAACAAATGCAATCCAATATATAGTCCCAGCAACTCATGATTAATGAGAAAAAAAATGTTACAGTTTATTTCAGTTCTTTACAATGTAAAATGATTAGAGTCTTCAATGTTTAAATCTGTTTCTCTTTCTACTAAATCTTGCCTTCTGAAAAGTTATTCTCTTCAGTGTGGGCTCGGGTTTGAATTCAAAATTATTCGACTAGGCCTTGAAGAAAGTCCCTGTGCTTTAATGTACGTGGTATCAGAAGATCAGAAAAGAAAAATGCCATTACTTTCCACTATGATGTCAAGTTTATAGTGTTTTTGAAGTGTTTCAGTAGTTATCACAATTAAAAGGTGAGTGTTATCCAAAATTTTGGTATTTTAATTGCTTGTAATTATTTCAATGTTGTATTTGTTCTGTCAGTAATCCCCACCAGAAGTAGGGTTTTTTTTCTCCCGTAACCAGAAAAATGTCACAGTTTGAACAGATCCAGATCAATTGTAATGATTAAAGTTAAAAAAGATGCCATCACATTTTCTTGCTTTATTAAAGTTGAAAATAACAAGACATACATGATCCATCACATCAAAGTTTCAAGAATGTATCTATGTCTCCATGATAATGGAATTTGAAGGAAACTTGTAAGAAACGTATTTTAAAGTCAATATTGAGATAAAGAGTTATAGTAGAATATGGATTTTATGTTGGATCATCTATCTAATAAATAGAGTTAGACATATTCATATTTGACCTTTATAATGAATACAATTTATTATATAATTTCATAAAGAATATTGATTTTCTTTGAAGAGGCTGTAAAATCTTTCAATGGATCTCATAATACACTGGTCATCTAATACATAATATCTGTAATGTTAAAAAATGTACTAATCTATGGGAATAAAGTGTTCTAACTCCATATAAAGATGATACAACATACCCACCCAAAGGAAAAAATAGCATATAGCATCTACTCTTTTACATTGCAAATTTAATTCATTCCACCTGATTCATATATTTGTTTAGGAAATTTTCTCATTAGACCAGCTTTATCAATATTTTATAGCATCCTCACCAAAAAAAAATGATATATTTATATTTTATTATTATTTAAAATTTATAACCAATCTTTAATGGTTGTAATCATGAAATTTGTAAAGTGATGTCAGTTTCTATTTAGTTTTGGACCCATTTTGAGTGTCTTAATACAATTGCATACCAACATGTGGCATGCTTTTGTGCTAAGCTTGGACCCTTCTACAATCTCAATCCATCCCCATTTAATCTTACTTACACACATTTCCATATGTTTATCCTTATCCCAACCTTATATGCACATTTTTCCACATATTCATGTCATTTACTAGCCCTATTTTTTATGCATTCATTCCTCATCCCAAGATTCAACATTACTTGTTTGGATCATTTTCATGATGCATAGGGTGATCCCACATGAGATGATTAAACTAAATTTTTTAATTATTTTAAATTTAAATTATTGACTCCAACCTACAAGAGATTAAATGACTCCCCCCTGTAACAGATATTGACTCCCACCTACAAGAGATCATGACTTGTGATGATCCTTCCTACAAGATATTATGTCAATAATAAAATTATGAAAGCAATGTAAATTGAATATTAAAACTTAAAAATTTGAAATTAATATATTTGCATTAATAAATTGTTAGTCTCTTTGTGGGGGAAACCTACTTTGAGTAGCACTAAATACAATATAGATCATGGTAACTAAAATAATAGCCTATGATCTATATATGTTCGTACTAATTGTAATAGTGATAGCTAATATTTTCCAAGTAGATGAGATTACTCAAAATAACTCAACGGAGATGACTTGCAAAGAATATGTGTCTAAAGACAATTAAAATAAAGAAAGAGTTGGGACTAAGGGGTCCTAACATCCCCCCCCCCTCCCCGGCCCCTGCAAAACTTCATCCTCAAAGCTAAAGGGAAGGGAAGCTACTTGGTGAAGTGGTTCCCAAGTTGGATCTTCAAGTTGAATGGAATGCCACTAGATAAGGACTTTACTAATTGTGTAACTGTAAAGCTAGTAGGATCATGTATCTAAAACTATTACAAGTTGGAGAATAATGGGTGCTTTTGTATCAAGCTCAAGAAGAATATTTTTAGTTAATTGTTGGCCCAAAACTTTCTTCAAACAAGAGACATGAAAGATAAGATTAACATAGGAAGAAGGTGAATTTATAGCTTGTAAGAAATGAAAAAAATCTATTAAATAATTTTGTAAGGACCATGGAACCAAGGAGAAAATACAAGAAAACCATATTAGTAGATTGGACAGTGGGTTTAAAGAATAATTTGATCTACTTAAGTCCTTCATGTGATTATGATTCATGCAAAGGATTTCATAAAGGACCTAAAGATTACCTTCTCATGTGCTGAGGGTAATATCCACTAGATGAACAAGAGAACTAATGGGAATGTAAGAGAAAAAATAAAGTGGTATGATCTACTCATAAATTATTTGATATAGAGACATTTTAATGGCTATGTGATATGATGTGTTGTAAAACCATTTAGCAAATGGTAACCACTTGACCCAATACTATTATTGAAGTCAAAACATCAAATATATGTTTCTAATAAATTATTGATGATCTTAGTTTTACCAGCTATTTTTGGATGATATTTATATCTTGTCTTCAAATTTGTGTTTTCTTTGTTGGATAATTCTTTCAAAAAATGGCTTATAAATGCAACATCACAATCAAAGACTATAGAAAAAGGGAATGTAATGGAGATGAAAATATGGTCAAGGAAGGTTTGGGCTATGGTGGCAAAGGTGTAGGTATAGGGAAAGACACATAAGTGGACATATTTAGAAAAGTGATCCACCACCACTAGTTTGAATTATTTTCCACTATAATTGGGAAGTCCTTCAATGAGATTCATATAAATATCTCTCAAAATTTGACTAAGAATAGGTTATTATTGGAGTAAGTATGAAGTTGCCATCATTTCGCCCTTGTGATGTTGGTATATATCTGAACCGTAGATTTTTTGGTCTATGTACTTCTCTTACACTCGTAGAGTTTTTTACCTAAAAGGAGAGAGATAGGCCAAAAACCTTGGTGGTTCACTCAAATTAAGATGTCTACGATGTTGCTAAGGGGTATGTGCAAGATCATGATGGGCCAAAAAGTGGCGATGTGAAAAAATTTGCGTTTTGCATCCAACCAAAAAAGTGAAAATCTCGAGTTGACTTTTTTTTGGGTTGGATGTCAGTACATTGCTCCAAAGCAATGCCCAAAGCAAAGAATCTCAAATGAGATATCTGATCCAAATCGAATATCCGATTTGGGTCGGGTATAAATAGGTAAAAGCGTCCATTTAAAATCATTTCCAATCATTTTAAATAGCTGAAAACATAGTGAGTGAGACTTGGGGCAATCTAATATCCGATTCGAGCTGATATCCTATTTGCAAGGTAAGTTTTTGGTTTTATTTTTGTTTTAATCAATTTTTCTATTAGTGTTGTATAATTTTAACTAGTTTTTTATGGATTTTTATTAAAAACTAGAGTTTTAATGGTTTTTTTATTAAAAACTAGTGTTTTTTATGGATTTTTATTAAAAACTAGTGTTGTTTATGGGTTTTTATTAAAAACTAGAGTTTGTTATGGATTTTTATTAGAAAGTAGGGTATTTAATGGATTTTTATTAAAAACTATGGTTTTTATATAATAATTTCATTTATATTGTGTAATTTCAATTAGATTAGTTAGTTTTTAACTTCAATCAGGTATTATGGTTGAGAATGAAAATGCACAAATGCAAAAATCTCCACCACCTCCATGCCCATCAATTGAAGACTTAATTAGTGAAAAATTGGAGCAATAGAGGGGCATTTGTGATGTTTATAAGACAATCCCTCAATTATCCTAGATTACAAACACATTGAAGGAAATAATTAAAAATATAGAAACCCTCTCCACCCAACATAATGCCTTTCATTTGTGGCCAGAAACCATGAGGGAATATTACTCCTGTGGATTTTCTTATGAAGATGTGAAAGATCTCCAAATAATAAAAGCCCAAATAGCCTCTTTATTTGTTAACCCCCACACTGGTTTGCCAGTGAATGTTAATAAACCAAAACTTTCTATAAAATGGTGCGCAAATAAGGACATGGTAGATAAATTTTGAGATCGTTAGTGTATGGTTTTTGATAAACCACCCAACAACAATAGTGATATACCATTTTACTTTATTAAAAAATTATACATTGAGTTTGTGTTAGGGCATCTTGTCAATTAATTTGACATTAAACCCTTCTATGGTGTCGGTGGAGGTATGCCCCAGGATAGACCAGGGGCAGTTAGAGTAGTCTAGGGCCCATATGTTCCCCCTCCTCCCCTTACTCTGCCACCTCTAGTACATCATCCAGATATTATTGAGGATGCAACCACACAGACTATTCAGGCTATTCACTCTTTGAGTGATCTTTTGGTTTTTGATACTTCTATAGTAGCTTAGCCACATGCTGGTGATGTTGGAAATGGATCGAGTGTTGTTGCATCATCCTCCTCAGGTCCACATATTTGTGTGCCACATAATTGCACTATGTGCACTAGATATTCTTGGGTCCTCTTGTATAGCTCGTTGAGCATCCCTTGGACACTTCTGATTATGACCTCCATGATGTGGACATTATTGGAGATCAGACGCAGGGGAGTGGAGCACACCCTATAGAGTCCTCTCTTGCTAGAGAGGGGGACATTGGAATAGTTACAAAGGTAAGATTTAAGTTGTAAATTCATAACTTGCATTTGTTTTTAAATGAATATATTAATAAGAGATAGTATCAAGTACTAATATTTATTTACATGGTCTATTTAACAGATGATGTCTAAGGAGGAGCTTACATAGGTGACAGAGAGAACCCTTAGGGCCATTTCATTTGGCCTTGACATGCACACAGTATATATTTTCACACTCACTTGTTTACATTTTTTTTATTATATACTTGCTTGTCATTTGCATTGTCATTAATGAAATTATTTATTAAGTTATATGTTTATCTTATTTTCCTCTTGTAGGAAACACCTAGTGCGAGTCAGGTGTAGTGATGTCCAAACTATGGAAGTGCAATGTTAGATAAGGGAAAGGTAATTGAACTCAAATTCTATTGAATTAAGATTTCTAAGATCTTATATTGATTATACATACATCGACATAGATTGGTAGTTTCATATGTACTTGTCATTTTTATGTACAGGAAGTTATGAGCTATACATCCTTGTTGACAAGTGTCACAACGCCTAAAGAAGTAGGTATTGGAACACCTTAAGGAGTAGGTGTTGAAACACCTTAAGGAGTAGGTGTTGAAACACCTCAAGGAGGAGGTGTCAAAACACCTGAAGGAGATAAAGAAAAAGAGATGCCTAAAGAGGTATGTGTTTATTTTATTTTGTGTTTGGTACAAATATTTTCCTATTACCGACAATTGTATGCTAACTTGTATCAATTTTATGTTTTTGTTCACATATATAGATTGACATTTCAAAAGTTCATTTGATTAGTTCTTTGAGAGGGGCATATTCTAGGACTCCTGACCCTTTGAAGAGACACATATTTGAGGTAATCAAGATTTCAATTTTAGAGTTCAATTATAATTCAATGTATTTTGATTTTGATGTTAATTATTTGATTTTAAATTATATAGTATAAATAATCTCAATTGTGGTTTGAATTTTTCTTGTACAACTACCTTTAGAGCCAAAGAGTGCTTCAAAGAGGCTCCATTTTGATGATCCACCAATAGTTTAGGATAAGATAGATATTTTGGCATGTAAATTTTGAATAGATATCGAGATGGCATATGCCACATTTTGTAAAACTTTGTTTGAGTTGGCATTGATGCAATTTTTTTATATGGACATACACTTGATTATTGGATAATTTGATATATAGAAGTTGATAATTGAAATAATTTGTTCCTGATGTGTATGATTAAACTCTTTGAAAATATAATCTTGAGCAATGGTTAAATATCAATGTACAATAGCATAAAAACAATGGTTATATTATGTAGTTTATATTCATATCGCTGATTGCATTGCATTGCACATCTTTCAAACTCAAAGCATTACTTCACATTGCATAACTAACAACTAGATGCTGATAGATGAAAAAATTTCAATTACAATATAGTTTTTAGAAAGTCAACCTAAGCAGTTATGCAATTACTTCACATTGCATAACTAATAACTAGGGGCAGCTATCAATTGCATTTTCTTGTCATGGAATTCTATGAGACCACATTTCTTTGAGGCTTTTTTTCAAATAGTTCATTGCCTTGTCTATGCTACCACATTTTTCATACATGTCTACCAAAGCTTTTTATCAAACAATTCACTGGCTTGTTGCTATGGCTAAAACCCTAAAACAAGTGCTTTCAAATAAGCTATGTATGATTGGAAAAATTATATCAAACCATAATAGTAAGCAATAGCATAGACAAGGCAATGAACTATGTTGCTGAACCTAGCCAAATAGGCCAAATTTCCAAAGAAACCACCCTTGGAACACTTCAAAGACCCTAAAAATTGTTGGGGAAGCATTCAATAGATGACAAAACCTCAAATTTTCCCATTTATCCTCTGGAACTTGCCCTCTAAGACCCTATTCCACAAAACCCTCAAATTGCTCAAATTTGGCAAGGGTTTATTGAAAAACCTACTTGCACAATTCCCAAAAATTTACCACCAACTCCAACACCCTTAAATAACCTTGCACAAGGTTAAAAGAACAAGAAAAGTGACTGACCTCAAACAATTCCCACTTTTACCCTCTCTAACCTCACTTTTTCATGCAAAGACACCCCAAATGTCATCTAGGGCATCACCAAAAATCATAATGCTGACCTCCCCTACACAAGAAAAAATGAAAACATGTTTATCTATCCTAACTAAGCCTATCCACCAAGTTAAAAAATCATACAGTGGGTGGAAGGCTTAAAACTCCATTTTAAATGCACTCATACCCTTGGAACAGGGCTCACAGACCGACCTCTAGTAAAATGGCTCTTAAATGCACAAAAATGAATGAAATTGATTCAAACCAAGTTTGTGAATAATTTAAATCTACTTCCCACCAGTTTCCATTAAAAATAAAGCACAACCACACTGTACGAAACCATACAATACCAAGAAACTTCAAGAATTATGGAAAAACACAAAAAATTGCATGGAGATAACAAGATTTTATTGATTATCTTTCAAACTTGGTTTCCCCAACCTCAAACTAGAACATGAGGGGATTTTTAAAATATGAAAGACACCAAATACTATCCCACAACTGGCTTCAAACCATTTTCAAACTCCTTATGCCCATTGGAGTACAAAATTACACTTTTTACATATTTTATTGACAACATTTTTGCTCATTTTGAAATTATTTTGCAATTTGAACCTCCTAGACTCCTAAAAAATTAGAGATGGTCTACTTAGACCTTGTTGAATCTAAAAACATAGCCACACATTGAAAAAAATGACATTCAACCTCTCTTGACAACTTTTTATCAAACTTGACAACTTTTCCAACAAGATTTACAACTTTTACAATATAGTCTCAAAAGACCCAAAAGTTTCCAATTACATAAAACATGGCCTTCAATAACCTTATTTAGACACAAAACACCTAAACAACTCAGACTTCATCACCAAGACCCAACTCTTCATGTAGCAACTAGAGAAAATTCATTGAAATAAGCAGGTGATCCTGCACCATTAGTGAGTCAATTTTTGAGTTTTAGTTTTATCATGTGTTGTTAATAAGGTATATTAGACCAAAAATATTGTAATAAAGGCCTTATGGGATCAGTTTTTTGAAATATTCTAAAAATAGGATTGAAGTTGCTTTGTACAATTTGTCAACTTTGCATGTTAGAGGGGGATTAATGCTCTCCCACTCGAATTATTTATTGTAACTGATGTAATATGGTGACCTAAATATGTTGAAAATCCTTTGATTGATTTGAGGCATGGAGATTGAATTATTTTGAAGTGAATAATAGAATTTTTCTCTATTTTTCTATAAAATTTGTGTGTTTTTAGAACTTGTCGAGCTCAGTACGGTTCTGTATGGAAGCTTTACGCCAAAAAATCATTGGGATTAGTTAGATCTATGTCTTAGATTTCATTTAATTCTTATTTGGATTGATTTAATTAGAAATTGAATTAGTTCTAAGTATTTTTCTGTTGGGTGGTCTGAAACCCTCATTTTCAAGGGTTGAGATTAGTAAAAATGTAAAATCTCATCATTCCATAGTTGGAATTTTGTGAAAACTGGTGGAATGATGCTTTGTGGGGTGCTTTATCATATTTTTTTGGTTGCAGGGCTGAGAAAGTACGTTTCATGGATTTTTGATCAAGCCCTAGCTTGATTTTCTCATGTGTTAAGCTACGAAATCAAGAGAATTGCATGGATCAACAATTTTTTCAAGAGATGCTATCAAATAAATGGTGGATTCCTATGTTTTTCCACCCAAGGAGTGTGTTGATGAAGTTTTTTGGAGTCTGTGAGTTAATTTGAGCACACCTCTTTTGTAAAAGTGGCCTATCTAGGCCTAATTACAGCGCTGCAGGTCAAATTAGACCAATTTGTTCCAAAGTAACATCATGAACCTTTTTGATATGTTCAAAAATGTGTTAAAGAGTGCTGAAAAAGTTGTTGGTCCTGTCTTTAGTCCATCATCTACAATGGAATTGAATGAAAACTAGGTATAGGTGCCTCAGTTGGTGAATAACTAAAATGATGCAAAACCCCATTGTTGGGTTTGGAGCCTTTATCAAAATTTGAAATTGTGTTAGTTTGAGTTGTTGTGACCTTTTCCACCCCTATCGTTGCATCAGAAAATATCTATCAAATCATAAAAATAAGAAATAGCATAAACAAGGCAGTGAACTATTCAAAAAAATGCCTCAAAGAAATGTGGTCTTAATGTGCATGTCATGGAATTCCATCACCATGAGACCACATTTATTTGAGGAATTTTTTCAAATAGTTCACTACCTTGTCTATGCTACCACATTTTTCATACATGTCTACCAAATAATTTTATCAAACAATTCATTGTCTTGCTACTATGGCTAAAAGTCTAAAATAGGTGCTTTCGAACAAGCAATGGATGCTTGAAAAAATCATATCAAAGCATAATAGTAAGCAATATCATAGAAAAGGAAATGAACTATTTGAAAAAAATGCCTCTAAGAAATGAGGTCTCATGGTGATGGAATTCCATGACAATCAAAAGCAATTTTGATTCTCATGGCATTCCATCACCATGAGACCTCATTTCTTTAAGGCATTGTTTTAAAAGTTTGTCTATGCTACCACATTTTTCATACATGTCTGCCAAAGCATTTTATCAAATAGTTCATTGCCTTGCTGCTATGGCTAAAAGCCTAAAAAAGGTGATTTTGAACAAGCTATGGATACTTGGAAAAAATAATCAAAGCATAATAGTAAGCAACAAGCTATGGTCTGATGGATTTTTTTCACACGAAAATCAGTGTTGGAGTTCGGTTGGAGGCTGAAAATTACTTGTAAGGGCATAAATAAATCTTGTTCTACAACTTGTACGACCAAAACAACTATTCCAACATGTTTGGATGGGGTATTTTTAAGTTAGGTATGGTCCCCTTTCACACCCAAACAAGCTGAAATAGTCTGAGTTATGTTCAACCGACGAAATCCCTTAAGAGTCCAAAGTGCAAAGGGATAGAAATCTTTGACGGACTATTTCTTAGAAGCCGTGATTCCTACAATTTTTTTCTGAGGCTACAAGATCGTGTTGGAACCCTCTACAATAACCTCTCTCGATTTTTCTATCTCGGAGGCGTTTTCCTGTGGTTACGATTTTTCAGTTGAGGGAAAAGTTGTCAAATGCAAGCAATGTAAAGTTGCAAAGTGGTGCAACTTTCATTCTACAACTTGTACAACCAAACAAACTATTGCAACACATCTGTATGGGTAAATTTATGCTAGGGATGGTTCTCTTTTACACCCAAATACACTGAATCACTTTGAGCTACATTGGACCGACGATTTCCCTTAAGAGTCCAAAGTGCTAAAAGACAACAATCTTTGAAGGGATATTTCTCAAAAACCATGTTGCTTACAAAATCTTTGTCTGAGGCTATGGGATTGTGTTGGGACCATCTAAAATAACCTCTCTTGGTTTTTGCTATCTTGGAGGCATTTTCCCGTGGTGACAAGTTTTCAGTTGAGGGAAAAGTTCTCAAATGTAAGCAGTATAAAGTTGCAAAGTGGTGCAACTTTCATTCTACAACTCGTACGATCAAAAAAACTATTCCAACACATCTGGATGGGTATGTTTATGATAAGTATGGTCCCCTTTTACACCCAAATACATCGAACCACTCCGAGCTATATTGAACCGATGATTTCCCTTAAGAGTCCAAGGTGCTAAAAGGCAACAATCTTTGAAGGGATATTTCTCAGAAACTGTGATGCTTATAGATTCTTCATCTAAGGCCATGGGATCATGTTGGGGCCATCTACAATAACCTCTCTCTATTTTGGCTATCTCAGAGGCATTTTTCCGTGGTGACAAGTTTTCAGGTGAGGGAAAAGTTGTCAAATGCAAGCAGTGTAAATTTGCAAAGTGGTGCAACTTTCATTCTACAACCTGTACGACCAAACAAAATGTTCCAACATGTTTGGATGGGTACATTTACACTAGGTATTATCCTCTTTTTCACTTAAATATGCCGAATCACTCTGAGCTATATTGGACCAGCGATTTCCCTTAAGAGTCCAAAGTGCTAAAAGACAACAATCTTTGAAGGGATATTTCTTGGAAACTGTGACGCTTAAAAACACTAAATTTGAGGTTATGGGATCATGTTG
The DNA here is from genome assembly GCA_007258455.2 of Sequoia sempervirens. Classification (NCBI taxonomy): domain Eukaryota; kingdom Viridiplantae; phylum Streptophyta; class Pinopsida; order Cupressales; family Cupressaceae; genus Sequoia; species Sequoia sempervirens. The sequence continues at coordinate 16,346 of VDFB02158343.1, read as the reverse complement.
GGACCATCTATAATAACCTCTCTTAGTTTTTTCTATCTTGAAGGAATTTTCTCGTGGTGATGAGTTTTCAGTTGAGGGAAAAGTTGTCAAATGCAAGTAGTGTAAAGTTGCAAAGTGGTGCAACTTTCATTCTACAACTCGTACGACCAAATAGACTGTTCCAACACATCTGGATGGGTACTTTTACTCTAGGGACGGCCCTTTTTTTCACCCGACTACACCGAATTACTCTGAGCTACATTGGACAAGCAATTTCCCTTAAGAGTCCAAAGTGCTAAAAGGCCATACCATCTATTGTGTGGTTTGTAGCTCAATGGTATGGCCATGGTAGATTCTATTAGGACTAAATAACGTGACTATGTGGGTTTAAAGATTTGGAAAGGTTTGTAGTTGAGTTGGTGAGTTGCCATGTACGGCAAAAATGAGTGAAATTAGGTGAAAAATGGTGGTTACAACATGCTAATGTCAATGGAACATGGAGGCAGCAAGATTTAAGGTTGGATCAAACTTGTGCAGGTCCTAATAGACGTGTTCAATGAGTTTATAGGGTGTGGCAAGGTTGGAAACATTGATTTCCTTAAAAACCTCATGAAAGTTGCTGAAAATTAGGTTGGAACCATTGATTTCCACTTTGCTAGATCAAAGATTCAATTACATTGGAAATGACCTTCACATGACCTTTTTACAATTTTTTTGGAAAAAAGTGGCAAGCCATTGTAATTTATTATATATAAAAAGGAGATATTACAAAACCTGGTTCAAACGAGCATACTAGCAGGAAAGAACCAGGAAGAAAACCTCCGGTTGTAGCTCGATTAAGTACAAAAAGCTCTTACAATTTTTTTCTAATAACAGTAACAAAGCATACACTTGTATGACTATTTCAACCTATGACTTTCCAAAAAATAGACCCCTTTACATTTTAAACATACCCTTTATACAATGCTATACATTTGACCCATATTTGAAAAAACATCACTGGATATAGATTATGCCCATACACAGTTATGACCTTTTTACATTGTTTCACATTTGAAAATTCAAATTTTACAAAATTTTCCTATTGGAGGCATTTAGGGCACAATCTTCCGCAAGTGTAGCATGTTGACGTTCTGGAGTGACAAGCACCTATACAAACCATCAAGGTAGCAGTTAAACTACATACAATAGAAAATATGCTTAGAATAAAAGACACTTACAATAACCAATCTATATTATTGTAATCTGTCGCATACCTTTCCAAAAGGATCAGAGCTAGCTATTGTTACAATAGGTCCATGATCAATCGTGCTAGGAATATCGCAAAAGTCATCAAATGAGAAATCTATATTGTCACAATAGAAAAGATGCTTAGAGTAACAAATCTATATTAATCTAAACAATCTGAATGATAATGAATTGGTAATGCAAACTATAAAAGATGCTTAGAATAACCAATCTATATTATTCTGAATGACCTAATTAATGATGAGATGGTAATGTAAACTATAAAAGACTCTTACAATAACCAATCTATATTATTGTAATCTGTCGCATACCTCTTTGAAAGGATCAGAGTTGGATATTGTTGCAACAGGTCCATGATCAATCGTGCCAAAAATATCACAAAAAAGTTATGAAATGATAAATCTATATTGTCACAATAGAAATGATGCTTAGTCTAACAAATCTATATTATTCTAAACAACTTGAATATGATGAATTGGTAATACAAACTATAAAAGATAACCAATCTATATTATTCTAAATGACCTAATTGATGATGAGATGGTAATGCAAACTATAAAAGATGCTTACAATAACCAATCTATATTATTGTAATCTGTCGCATACCTCTCTCAAAGGATCAAAGTTAGCTATTGTTGCAATAGGTCCATGATCAATCTTGCCAAAAATATCACAAAAGTTGTGAAATGATAAATCTATATTGTCGCAATAGAAAAGATGCTTAGACTAACAAATCTAAATTATTCTAAACAACCTGAATGATGATGAATTGGTAATGAAAACTATAAAAGATGCTTAGAATAACCATTCTATATTATTCTAAATGGCCTAATTGATGATGAGATGGTAATGAAAACTATAAAAGATGCTTAATCTATATTATTGTAATCTATCGCATACCTCTTCAAAAGGATCAGAACTAGCTATTGTTGCAATAGGTCCATGATCAATCATGCCAGGAATAACACAAAAGTACATACAAAATATCACTATTAAAGACACCTACATTGCAAGAGTATACAAAATATCAGTATTAAATAAAAAACACTAATGAACTTAAGCATAATGAACCTAAGCATTGTACCTTCCATTCTTGAATATGCTATTCAAGTGTGCCTAAAGGGTCATCTCTTTGCTTAAGAGTATCCAATATTATTTCATGATCAACATTAATAAGTGTCCATAGTTGTTTTGTCTTTGGTTTGGCATGATGCTTCAACAACTTAACATTTGTTGCTATAAAAAGGTGCAAATACATGAGAATGTTTTTGTGTTTCTCGTAGTCTTCAAATGAAGGTATGCCATTTTTTCTAATCATGTATATTCACAACCAAGTTCCTGCAACCACAACTGAACTTGTAGGATACATGAACCCATCATCATCTTCCATCAATTGTGTTAGCTTATGCTTTACCTGCACGCATTGAGCCAAGCAATAGTCTAATCTCTCTTCATTCCCCTATGGTGCAACAACTGTAAAAACATGTCCTGGTTGTAGTAGATCAGAAAGATGATCGTAATCAATTGAACTTTCCATTGTGTCATTTTTCATGGATATTGATTTGCATTGATCCCACACACACTGAATACAACTCTGACAAAAACAAGCCAACTCTTGTGTCCAAATGGTCCATGTGCTTGCATTTGAGCTTTGAAATGAATGCATCTTTGAAGAATCTTTGATTGTATGAGAATCCAATCTGCCTCCCACTATACCCTCCTCAACCAACCAAAATATTATGTGCACTATTGAATCAAGTGTCCCTCCCTGTGATAGTGATAAACTATAGCAATCAATAATAGAACGTGTATCACTATATTTTGCTCCTGAAATTTTCAGTTGCTCCTTAATTAGAGCTCTCTTTACACATGCACCTGCTCCATCATGCTCCCCTTTCCCATACCTAGCTTAAAAAAAAATCCAATTATGACTTGTACACCCCTCTCTACATGCATTCTACTCAACAAATAAAACATACGAGCATTCTTGAATTGACCTATGCAGTTATCTGACCAAATGAGATGTCGGCCCAGTGCTATATCATGCTCCTGCAAGAACTCAAAAAATTTCTTGAAACAATGTTGGACATACTCGGACGAGTGAGATCTATCATCACTCATATAAAAATGATACTCGCTGATTATCTTTAGATCCTCCTCTCTATTGTTAGGTGCATGTCTAAATGTTATGTGGACAAAAATAACAATTTGAATGGAATTGTAATATTGAGATTGTACCTCATTTTGTGGTTGCAATGTGTATTTTTCTGCAAAATCAACCATTGATATAATAGTGCTTGTGAAAAAGTGTTTTTCTATTCTAAATGTGCAAAAATAAACTAGAAATGCAAAATAAAGAAACAAAAGACCACCTCAACGATTAGCCTAAGTAAAAGCACAAAAAAAAGAAAAGTGAGATAGGAGTGATTATACCTTCCTTGCTGGTGCTAATCATCTTGGTTGGCCCTTGATATAGTTGGAAATATGTGCTCCTTGGATGAAAAGTTATGATGCAAATGGATTGAAAATGATGTATGAAACACTAACTCATTTGACTACAAAATCTGATGAAATTGTCTGACGAAATATATATAATTTGATGTATCGTCGGGTGCTTGTAAAATTTGATGTCTAATTTTCAATTTTTTGAAAGTTTATCCCTGACATTCGTCGAACCTAGGGTTCATCAAAATGTCGGCTATCATTTTCGTTGAATTTTTGACAAACATGAAAAATAGAAAAAAATCAAATTGTGGCCAACATAAAGAAAAGTGAGTTCATGACCGATTTATTGCTACAGTGTTTTTCTCCATTTGAGACAGTTTGTGGAGAACTAAGGATGATTTTCTTGGGAAAAATAAGAAAAAATTCAAGAAGATATCGCCAGGTTGAGGGTAGTCATTGTCTTTTTGCAGAATTTAGTTATGAAGTTAGATTTGTAGTTCTAGGTTTGAAAATCATATTGTAAAGCAACATCTCATGAGATTTCATTTTTAGAGGTTTAGGGTTTTGAGAATTTCATGTCCAAATTTTGTTGCATGAAATCACCATAAGATCACAACCAAGGAATAGATTCTTGTGACTACAATTATGTGATCCATAACTCTATTGGTCATCTGGCATAGTTGTGCTATAACAAATACATGATGCATTCATGTGTGACCCAAGTTTAATAATGTGGCTATGTTGTGATAGAAATGGAGGAACTCATATAATGTAGTTAATTCAGGTTGTATAATGTAGGTGTCAATCATCATTGGGTGCATTTAGGTTGTCTCAAGTTTAACAGGTTAGGATGTAATTATAGCATGATCAAAGAGTGATTACCTCTTGCTGCAATAAAAGAGCCTATAATTCTTGTTGATATATGAAAAGTGGTTGTGTTATATCAATTACGTAGTGCATTCAAGCACAACCCATGTTTAATGGGCTATTCTAGAGAGTGATCAAGATTTTCTAAACCTTATGAATGTTACTTGACATATATTTGCATAATCTCAAATTCCTTCAGAGGCTTTTGAAGTATCAATGTATCCTATATAGGATTTAGAATGATGGTTATTTTAATTAGAAAAATAAATAAATGATGTATTTCCTTGTAATTAGATAATGTGGAGATCTCCTAAATCTGCCCCAACACACTATCCTCTTTGGCACTATATTCATTACTCCAGCTACTAGGTTTTGCATGTGAAATCTTTAATATCTTCATGACCGTGGATTTTAAATAGATCTCAGTCTTTGCTTTAATTCTTTTCATGGCAACCCTTGAGTTCCATAATCCACCTTCAATCTCTTCTAAGAATGGTGTCTTAAGCTAGACTGCATAGTATGCATATAAAGCAAGTCCTTCATACCTGCCATTGTTCCAAACCACCACTCACTGCCTTGCTTAAAATGTTGCCTCCATAAGGACAATAACATGTTTAAAAATCATGGTTGCCAGTGATTGACCATTAAGGTCACTAGTTTCATCATGAAGATACAATGAGATTTTTGTCTTCAAACTCAAGGCATTATGCAAGATAACATTGTGAATTGTTTGTTGTGTATGATTTGATTTTCTTGCACATTTACTGCTTTGCTAGCTTCCTTTAAGACTGGGTATTGCACCCTTAGCTGCAATCTCAAACAGCTCACTCACTATCACTTGAAGATTCCTTTCATGAGCATCCTTCTATAAAATAAAACTATGCCCTATAGATTGCCTACTTACTACAGGGGATTCATTGTTTCATGGTATTATAGTTCTTAAGATCCTTCAACCTTATTGACACTACTTCACTGTCCACAAGGTATTATTCACTATTCTCCCATTTTTGATGAGTCTCAAAACACTGATCAAACATGCAATCCACTACCTCCATTATACATTAATGGCTAAGAAGAAACATTGAACCTATGATTACCACTGTTACTTTATTTAGACAGTCATTCCCATATTGCATTTGAAAAAGCCTTAAGGTCAGTAAGGGGGTAAGGAAACTCACTGTTAAAATCTCCCCTTTACTATGCAAGGTTTGAGCTTTATTATCTTGTCACTACTCAGCCTCTTTTTGATTGTCACATCTCAAGTGACTGTCATTCTTCTTACCATAGATTGCATTTACAAATGTCACTAAGCTACATAGTGTGCTTGTTATTGGCTACAATCTTTAGATTGCAAGATTTTATTATTACCTACAATGTCTCAATCTTTTTGGTATTGCAAACTCACTAATCCGCTATAGTTATTGTTTGAGTTTCTACGGAGGCCTAGGGTTTGTACCCTAATCATGCTCTTACCAATGCTTCTGTTATTTTTTATTAGGGCTCTCTCAATGTTGAGGGCCCTAGGGATAAGCTCATCATAAGAAGTGACACATTGTATCTTTAATTAAAAGGATAAATCCATATTGACATTAGCAATGATGATTCTGACTTGTTGCTCCTTAGGAATGGGTCACTTGCTCTTACTAGCTCGCTACCTCCATCGTTGTAGGAAGTTTGCGATCAAGTTCAATATTATGATTTTAGGAGTCTTAACGGTTGGAAATCATAGTAAAATCATAATTTAATAAGTTTTGTAATTATCATTTTAAAGTGTTTTGTGGGGTCATTAACTTCAGACTATCTTCTCTTTTGTAGGGGTGGTTGCATGCCAAATTTTTTTGGTGTAAAATATCAGAATTATTAGATTATGTTACTTGTCTATGAATAAAAATTATTGGAGTGTGAGTTTGATATTTTTTGAAGATTTAAATAGACAAGCTTGGTAAAGAAAAATCATGTCAGATAATATTAGTCCAGAAAAAAATGAAGAGACACTTGATAGATTGTGGGCTATATTGAAAAGAAAGGGTGATGGGAAATGTTATTATCCTTGCAATAATTGCAAGGGCTTAAAGACGAGACGACTTTTAATCACAACAGTTGAGAAACATTGTAGGAAGCATGGTCATGTTGAAGGGGGGCATGATTATCTTCCATTGGTAAGTTGTTCATGGGTGATCCCACAATAGTGGTTTACAATTTTTGGCCAAACTCGACACTAAAATAATTTTTTAAAACTAAATCTTCACATTCAGGCACCTATAGCGGCTAAACTATGAAGAATTTGAAGATGATGTAAACAGAGTCTCGTCACATTTTGTCTGTAGATTCTAAATTTTTTTTTAAATTTTTTTTTGGAATTATATTCCACTTCTTTTTCCATCTCCCACGAAAACTGGTTTTTTTCAAAAAACAACATTTTGAAAAAGTGACACACACCGTATAATGCATAAATTTTTTTCCATGAAGGATAAGATTCTAATTCTTTCAAATTTAGATTTTTAACTCCAATATCTAGTGCTTCCACTTGGTTAGATAGTTTTTTATTGAAATTTTTTCTTTAATCATGTTTCAAAGTCAAACCAATTACAATTTAGACATAGCGCAGCCGTATAATGCATAACTTTTTTTGTATATATTGAAATTCAATTTTTTTTCTATTGGATCAAGGAATTCAATATTTGGTGCACTCATATTTTTCAATTTTTTTTGATAATCTACTATTTTTCCACATGTGCAGAACAGAGACCTTCATTTTTGATGAAAAACCTATGTTTAATAAAACTAAAAAAACAAATACATAATAAAACCAAAACATATTAAAATTATATTCGTTGGATAGCTCGTTCTGAGGATTACCTGATTCCAGTTGGGTTTGTGAATATTCCTGCATTTTCATCCTCAAACCGAGCTTTGAAGTGCCAAAATTCAAGTTTTTTTGTGTCTCAAGGGGGGATGAGGAATAAAGGGGGTTCGAACGAACACCTAGGGGTTCGAGCGAACCCGTAGGGGTTTGTTCGAACTAGGGTTCATTTGAACCCCCCTTCTATAAGGGGTTTTGATGGATTTTTTGGCAGGAGATTATTAAGAGGGTTTGGCCGAATCTAGGTTCTACTAAACCCCTAATTATTTCGGTCGAACCTTATTATATGTGTTTATATTGATTGAATTTGTAAATGTTTATATCATTTTAAAATTATATATATATATAATCACTTAATCATGATCATGGTTTATGTGTGTCTATCATTATTATAAAGGTGGGGTGCCCTAGGGAAGATGATATGGATTACCAAGGCTCGAAGAATGTGGTTTTGCAAGCGGACAAACATGGAGCTGTGAATATCGAAGATGAAGTTAATGATCCTATGGAAGAAGATGATCATGTGCTAGAAAACACAGTTGAAGATGATGGTAGGAATACATTGATCCATGCCACATTTAGTGGTAGAGCTGATCATGATGATCAAGATGACTTTGATGATGTTCATGATTTACCTGTACTTGAGAAGGCATACAAGCCCCTTTATAAAGGCTCCCAAACAACTTTTCTCTCTGTTGTATTGTTGCTATTGAACTTGAAGATTATGAATGGTTTATCAAACATAGAAATCTCACGGATGTTAAGGTATGTCATATATGTCATTTTTTTCATCCATTTTAATTGTTGTTAGTTCATCACTAATAAATTAAGGATGAAATATGTACCATTAATATTCTTTATATGAACAAATTATTTTTTGTTGTAGATTGATTGGTGAATTTTTGTTACCACCATCAAATATTTTATCTCTCTCATACCGAGATTTATGTGCCATTATGAAAGATATCGGAATGGAGTATCAAGCAATAGATGCATGTCCCAATGATCATATTATATATCATAAACAACAAGAATTTGCAATAGAATGCCCAAAATGTCATATCAGTAGATAATCAAATAGATCAACTAACAAAAAAGGTGCCTTTGCAAGGTTCTTCGTTATATTCCCATTATTCCACATATGCAACAATTATTTAGGTCGCAGCTTAGCACAATTTATGGATTACCATGCATGAAATAGAAGTGGAGATGACATTCTTGAATGCCTATGGATGGTTTTCATTTATGGACATGGAGGAAAAATGGCCACACTTTAAAGAAGAACCTCGTAATCTCGGGCTTTCATTGGGGAATGGACGGTGTCAATCCATTTGGAGAGCTGAGATCTATTTACTCGGTGTGGCTTGTTTTGTTATCAACAATAACATTCCTCCATGGATGTCAATAAAGAGGATAGAAGCGTTACTTATGTATGGCGTCTCTCTAAACCAATAGGAAAAAGACAATTTCAATTCCATGCAATGGTTGTATGGACAATTCATGATGCCTGAGGGCTAACACATTTTGTGGTATGTTATAACGTTCAACTGCATTTTAACAATATTTAATTTGATGAAGTAGATATCATGCATGTTTTTAAAATAATCTATTCATTATATATAATTAAAAAAATTGACATATTTAATCCAATTATATATGATCTTGCAGGTCTTCAAACAAAGGGAAAATTTGCATGTCCAATTTGTGGTCCAAAGATGAAATATCATCGTTCAACAAGTTTAGGAAAGCATTTGTTTGATGAGTATAGGCACTTCCTCCATAGAAATCATAAGTATTGAACTACTGAAAAACATCTTTTCAATGGGAAAGAGGAGAATACATCAAAACCATGAAGAATGACACCTCGCCTATGGAAGTTGGAATATAATAGAATTAATCGTCAAGGTTATACATCGGATCAAATTGTTTATCTATCATATATGATATGTTTTGAATTTATATTTTTATATTGTGTTGTGTTTACTTATGTTGTAATTGACAATGATTGTCATTGTTAATTTGTTTAACTTATATGCTTCATGAAGGTCATCAAGGCATTAATGGCCGGCTTCCACAGGGACTGAAAAGTTATCCTAGACAATTTAGTAGGTTTCCCTACTATGAGCAGCTACAAATTGTGCATTTTTTTGATACAATGCATATCAGAAAGAATATAATAGAAACGTTATGGAAAATATTGGATGAAAGGCATGACAAAGAAAAAAATATCAAAATTTGTAGTGACATTCAGGAAGCCAATCATGAAATAAAAAATGTTATTCAATTAAATAGCGATGGAGACCAAATTAATATAAGTGCCCTTCCTTGGTTATTAACAAAGCAGCAAAGCAATGCTATAAAATAAGTCATACAAAAAAATTGATTTCCCACATAATTTGTTGCGAACATAAACAATATAATAACAAAGAAAGGTGAATTTGGGCCAGGGATGAAAACGCATGATTGGAATACCTTCATTAAGGTAATTATTCGAGTATATTATATATAGTCTTATAATGCATGTACTTTTCAGTGTATTGTGTTTACTACTTTTGGAAAAATAATGAAAAAATCATTTTATAATTATTGCAGTACGTTCTACCTCTATCTCTCCCAGACAACATTAACAACAATGTCAAGCAAGTTATATATGATCTTGGAAAATACATGAGGTAAGTAGCGAGATTTGTACAATTTGTTGTATACATCTTACAATTTCCATTTGTTTTTTACTTTTTATTTAATATACTATATTTTTTTTTAAAATCTCGTTAATATATTTGCGCCTTGAATCACTTGTAGATGGCTATCATCTAAAGAAATCCATAAAGAAAATATAAATTATTGGAAGAGAAAAATTCCTTGTCTAATGTGTGAAATAAAAAAGTGTCTACCTTCAACATTTTTTAATGCACAAAATCACTACCTCATACACCAAGTTGAGGAGATTGAATTGTGTGGACCTGTACACACAAGTTCAATGTGGATGGTTGAGAGGTACTTGAAATTTTTGAAGGCTTTGGTTAGACAAAGAGAACATCCTGAGGGTTCTATGATGGAGGGATATATGGTATACTAGACCTTGGTGTACATTAGTGAATATCTTCCTAAGTTTGTAGCAAAAATCCATGTAGATCGCATTTGGGATCCCAACTCCATTAACAAATTCAAAGGGGAGTACTTGATGGGGAAAGGTAGATTGAGGAAAGTGAGAGGTAATTATAAGATGGTCATGGAGATTAATTGGAATACATTTTACATATGGTTTTTATGTATATTATACTTATTTAATTTTTAATCTTCAATATACATCAATTATATATTAAGGTCGTATATTGTTGTATTTAACTAATTATATGTTGTTTGCATTTTTTTTTTTATACAGTTGGTTGAGAGTGGATGCACTACATTTGTACATCGCCAACAATCTTGATTGGATGATGGTATGGATTGAACGATGTCAACAATATGGTAACACATTAACATGGGAAGGTGTGGCTTTATTGGTTAAAGAAGCTCATCGTAATGGAGATTCCAATGTTACACAAAGGGAAATTGATTTAGTATATCGTTTAAGAGATAAACAGGTACGTATAAATATATTAATCACCCATATTATTTAATTATTTTCAAGTATATTGATGTATATATATGTTGAGATTATTTTCTTTGCATACATTCAGCCAAGAATAAATATGTTTATCAACTGACAATATTGCAATAATTTTTACATATTTGACATATTGCAGGTGAAACACCACAAGGCTATGTGGTGCAATGGTCATAAATTTAAAATCAAAATGTTGGATGACATGAAGAAAACTTGTGATTCTGGTATAACTGCAGTCTTTTAGGTGACTAATGTTTCATCTAGAAGTGACATACATCCAGAAGTCTAAGAAAATTGATACTATGGGATTTTGGATGATATACAAGTGAGTGTGACTTTAAGTCCTTCAGATTAATTCTGTTCGTTGTCCTATGGTACAGGCTATGATTGAATGAAAATGATCATGAGAGAAATTTTATTGAGCATGATAATGGATTTACCATGGTTAATACAAGGTTGATCGAGCTAGCTAGAAATGAGCCCTATGTTCTTCCAAGCCAATGTGAGAAGGTATTTTACTCAAAGGTTCCAAGTAAACCGGGTTGGTCATTTGTTATTAGACATGATCTAAGAGGAAGGCCGGTAAAGTATAATGGGGTGGAAGAAGAAGATACTGAAGAACTAGAAGATGATGTAGATGATGATCAAGATCAATAATTAGTTGATGATGTCCCTGACGAAGATGTCGAAGAGGAGGAACTAGATCATGGTGATGTAGGGGTTAATGTTCATGAAGATGATATCTGTGTGGATGATGACATTATCAAAACTAATATCGATGATAATGATGATATGACCAATCCTTACAATGTCGAATATGGATCAGATGATATAGACAAAGAGTTGGATGAAGAAGAAGATCAATGACATTAAAATGTATAAGTTATGCAATTATATTATCTATTTGATATTAATTTCTTGATAGAATTATATTTGATTTATGTGGTTACATAATTAATTCATGATATTTTTAATTTTTATGCCATTAGATAATTAATTTAATGATGTACTTTTTAATGTTTGAAAGGTCAAAAAATTAAAACATTTCAATAGTTATGTTAACAACCTTGAAATTAGTGTGTTTTATGTTTCATGTGAACATAAAAGATTAAAAAGTCAGTTGTAGAGGTGGTTGTTCAGTGGTTGATGTGTATGTTGGTTCTTTTTACAATGTAACCAGGTTTATCTTCTAATCTACCTATGGAATTTCCAATTCCAATCGAAGGAAGCTCAAAGGACCTGGGCCAACTGACGAGGACTTTAAAAGCCTCCTACACTTCTGGCTCTGCAAGACCCGGGAGGGTTATCCCTTAATGTGTTTACAACCTCTGCACCATTATTATAAAAAAATATTAACAATAGTAGATGATCTCACTTAATAGTTGGGTGAAGCCACAATAGTGGTTTACAATTGAAGTGAGGAAGGAAAACTCACAAAAAATGAATGCATGGAAAAAAACTTGATTTTAGGGGTTTGTACGAACCTTCTCAACATGATAAGATAATATCAATTAGAATTGGCTGTTCACAGACAATATCAACTATCTAGAGTGTGAGATAACTAAACACAATCCATTGTATAAGATAGTCAATGATTTGCAATTTGTAGCAAGCTCTAGGCAAAGACAAACAAAAATTGAACTACACTAATAATTATAACTTAGATTAGCGCCATATATCCATTGGAGGAGTCAAATTCATAAGCATCTAGAGGTTTATAAAAGATTTAATACATCACATATAATATCACTGACAATATTGCATTACAATTTCATCAATATGCATTCTAACCCAGGACTACTTATCAAATCCTTATACAACACATATTCACCTATAATCCCATTCAAACATTTTGATTAATTCCTTGAATTAAAGCTAAAATATAATCATACACACCACAACAGTGAGATGGATAAAACAACCCTTAGTTATTTCATTCAAAGTTCCGATATGCATGTACAATAGAGAGACATGAGCTTGAATTTTTATTTCAACTCAAATGCTAGTACTATTATACAACATTAAATCTCTATGAACTCAAAAACTGTTACATAATGACTCAAAACCTAAATTGCATTTCTCTAAAACCATCAGACTTTACAATTCTCTCTGCAACTTCACCTAGACTAGACAAAAATTATCTAACTTGCTTACCCGTACTTCTGGCCTTGAAATCCTTCTTATAGAAAATGAAGGAGCAAACAAGCACCGGACTAGAAAGTACACCTGTCACCAGTCAATTGGAGCACCTGGTGATATTCCAAAATTTGTTACAACAACCACCACCTTGAAAAATATTCTGGTTCATCATATCAGCTGAGGAATGTTGATGCAAAAAACCACAAGAAAACTGCATCGAGAAATCTATCAACACAAAACTGGAACCGTTGCAACCGCAACATCTGATCTGCCACTTATTAGTAGTTCACTCCTTTTACTCCTCCTCATTCAAATATTTAGTTACCTAATTCTGGTACTCATCATCAGTCGACCAGTCAAAATTAATTACCTCACCCACCTTGGTATTATAAGGTGTGTATTTTACCGCTACCTGATTTGCATCCCTTTCAAAAGATTCCAAAAATGAGCTGGTACTAATGATTTTGTCCATACAACTCACCAACAAATCATAGTCTGAGTCATCACAAATTGAATTGATTTGATCATTGATGGCCTCACTTGCTTGAGCCTACCATTGTTGAAATGACCTGATTTTCCCCTGCTCATCAATTATATCAGGTAACAATGTGTTACCTCAATCATTGAAATTCTTCACCAGCTCCCTAATCTTCCTACTCAAGTCATCTGGTAAGGTCTGAAAACCTTGCAATGATTTTACTAACACATGAGTAGGATTTAATGATTGGGGCCTATTATTTATATCAAACTTTGAGGCCTTATACATGATATCCAGATCACTAACCCTAGGGATCTAATTTTCAATTATTGGTATCGCTACTTCCTAATTCCTATCAATATTCTTTATTGCTGCTAACAACAAAGAATATAAAGAATGTATAGATAGCAATTTGCTATCAACCTTTTCATTTAAATGCCTCAAAACAGTAGTAAAAATTTTCTTTTGCTTTAAGTGAGATCCCTCCTCACTTTTCTTTAATGATGCCTGCAATTCATCAATTTTTTGCAAGAGCTTCTTCTTTGTAGGATCGACAGAGCATTCTATTTCTTCTTCAACTTCCTCTAAAGAAAGGGTGAGGATAGGATTTTGACTGGGAGATCCTGGTGTGGAAACAATTGGAGAAGCAGGAGGCATTGACCCTGTTGTGGAAGGTAATGTACTGGTTCCTGGAGCACTTGATGTCTCCCCAATCTTCTTATACCTAAACCTCTCCACTTCAGTTTGCAACTCAACATTTTTTTGCTACATCTTGTTGTACTCCTCAATCAAAAAGTTATATTTTTCCATTAAGCTCTTCCTTTCAACTTCCTCCCTTTCAGCATTCTTTTGGGCCAATTTGGCCACATTCATAGTCAAATTAGTGGCCTCAGTGGTTGAGGTCTTTGAAGATCTCTTTATTATCAATCCTCCCTTGAAATTTGGATTAATATCATAAACATCTGGTTTTCTCCCTTGTGGGGCCAATGCCCAAATTGCCAGAGTTTCATATTCCTCACTGAAAGCAAAGTTTTGCAATGCTGCCTTGACCTCTTCTTCAGAGTCTTGAAAGGGATTCTTAGACTTCATAATACAATTAAAGACTACTGCATCTGCAATGTCCCATTTAGGCAGAATTAATACACTAGAATAAAACCAATTTTCTTCCTTCTTCAGGAGTGATGTTCTTGAATTCTTCCATTAATTCAAATTTTACCTCCTCATCATTCTCATCTAGAAAATCCTTGCATGCCTCCATTCTTGCAAATGTATTGTCATCTAGAAACTCCTTGCATGCCTCCATTCTTGCATCTTGTACACTTTTACCTTTCATATCTAAATCAAATAAAACTAATTCAGCTGGCCTAGGAGGGGAAGGCATACCAACTTCCATGTCTTGATCAATAACAATAATCTCATCCATCAGATCCTCATGTGGTTGATCAATTCTCTGCCTCTTAGGGCTTGGCTCGGATGGTGGTGATGAGGGATTGTCTTTCGGTGATGATTCTAAATCAATAATTTTGATTGCCCTAGGCACTTTGAATTTTGGACTTGGTTGTGGAGGCACTTTCATAATATTTTTTCCTTTTTTGTCCACTTCTTCTTCATCACTGCTACTATCCTTTTTCCTCCTGTAAATGGGCCACCTTTTCATAGGATGGTATGCTGGCCTTGTTTCAATTGGTCTGGAACCTTGCTCTTGTACACCCATACTCAATTATAAATTTACCTTTTTTGTCCTCAATGTGCCCATAATTTCCTTGAAGTTTCCCATCAGAAAATCAATTTTCTTATGGTGGGGACTGAACTCCAATAGTGGATCATATTTCAGATCCATTTTGTGCACAAAATCTAGTAACTAACCATAAGCTATCCATTTCTCATTGTTCAACTCCTGTCTATTCAAATCAAATTCATTTCTAATCAAGTCTTCAAGGAAATTGAACTCATGCAAAAATTTTCTAGCTTTTATTCTTTGTCTGAAAAAAGCAAAAAAACCCTCAGGATCATGTTGCCGCTTTGGTCCACATCTCAAATGGTAATCATTAAAGAAATTATCAAAATGCGTCCAATGTCCCTTTGAAAATACAAAATCAGACACCACTGTATAATTTGGGGAAAATGTTCCCTTACCCCTTCCAATGAGGTTGTCCTCATGAATACAACCTATCTGCCACATAACTTCTACAAATCCCACTCTTGGTGGCACATTGTATGGTAGTATATGAGGGGATCCCTGAAAACCATATACTCTCAAGACAGTGCTGACTAGGTATGGGATAATGTCACCCCAGTTATGGTAAACCTTCAATTCTGGCTTCCACTCCTTTGGCCTGAGGAAATCATGTAATTCCTCAGGGATCCTAGGTATATTCACCATTAATCTAGCCCTTAATCTGGAATTAAACAAATGATCAAATTGCACATAACTAGTGCTTTCCTTATTACAAGATAAATCTGTAGCCCATATCTATATTGGCAATCTTTCTCCATCAAATGATTGCCTTAATTTCATCCTCTTAGAGAAAAAGTCAGCATTCTTAAACAAAAACATATGCATTAGCATAGAATACCAAAAGAATTGAGTTTCGGTATCATTGTTTTTGCAGCTTTGACAACTCTTCATGCATCCTCTCAGCCAAGAAAGAAGCGAAGTCATAGGTCACAGAGAAGTTAGGGTGTTGTATTTGCACCTCCATGAACATATAAGCAAT